>CATIWC010000647.1:0-239604 GCA_948472305.1 Vicia faba | reverse complement strand
TATATATATATATATATATATATATATATATATATATATACACTATGTTTTATTAAATAATTAGAATAAAAAAGACCAAAAATATTACATTTTTTATTTTTATCATTATTTATACTAAAAATACCTTTTTTTTGAATATTTCATTTTTATACATATAATATTTTTTGTACATAGAAAAATACATTATATTTATTTTCTTGAGAAATTAGGGTTTTTGCCCTAAAGACAAAAATAATTAAAAATTGACATTTTATTTATTTACATTTTTTTCCATTGAAAATACTTTTACATACATAAAAAAAAACTTTTTTGCATAATGCATTTTTAATATTTATTTATTGTATTTATTCAAATATTGTACATTTAAATATTATGCCTTGCAAATTCAATTTGATTTTAATAATTTAGGGTTTAATTTGTTCAAAATAATCCCTTATTCAAATTTGTACCCCCCTTCCTATATCATGTTGGAATAGTGTAGAATTTAAATTCTCGCACTTTTAAGCTTTCAATTATGCCATGATTAGAGAATTAGGGTTTTGTATGCAAAATCAAAACCAACAAATAGTTTGACCTCATCAAAGACAAAAAATGCATGAAAAACAAACACAATGCACATTTTCACCCCTAGGGTTTCAATCCACGTGTTGCCTTCAAAAATGGGCCATGGTATGCATGTCAAGTACTTTGGCAAAACAAAAAAACAAAACAAAAGATCATAGTCCCTCGATGATGCTATCTGAGTTGCCTAAACAAAATGATCAAGTCCCTCAAGAAAATTGCAAAATACTTGACACAATTGCTATCATGGTCTATACGATGACCCGCGCCTGTCCCGTTTAACATCCTAACACAAGGTTGCTCACCAAATACAATGGTGAAGCAAACACTGTTAAAAGGGTTAAAAACATAAGAAAGATCTTTGAGTAAAATAGGGTAGATAACTCTTAGTTACTTGATCAAGCTTGCAAAAACATCCTTGCTATCTTCAAAACACACTTCACAACACAATTTTAAAACCCTACTTTCAAACATTGGAAATTTTTCAAAAGACAAATACACCTTTGTATACATTCATACAAGAATCATTACAAAGGTTGCCACAATCATGGCCTCTTTTCAAAACATCTTTCAAAATCACACACAAAGCACCATTTCAAATAATTGAAGAGCACCATTTCAAACAATTAAAAAGCAAAGCAAGTGATCTAAACAAGTAACTAAGATCCCATGGATAACCATGGATAGAAAGGGTGCTAATACCTTCCCTTTCTATAATCTACTCCCCGAACCCAAGAAAACATCTCAAAGTTCTTTCCTGTGCTTTTTGACCTTTCCATAGGATAAAATGAAAAGTCGGTGGCGACTCTTGCTAAACCGAAATATTTGCGAACACAAACGTAAAATCCCAAGTCAGTTCTCCCACCGTATCACAGAACTGGCGACTCTGCTTGGGAGACTTTAAAAGTGGAGTAACCTTAGGGATTAGATCACCCTTTGCATGATTATATTGTTTGCTTTGATTGCTTTACATTTGGTTCTCTTGTTTGGGCTTGAAATCCTCTACCCGGATTTGGGAAACATTCATAGGTAAATAACAATACATTGTGGAAACTGTGCGGGGTATACCGACATGGTTGAAGCAATAGCTATATTAGTGCGACATATTTGTGAGTACCGGTAGCCTTTGAGTCAATCAAAGAGAATACAGGGCCGCTGAGTGATGTCATAAATCACTAATGAACTCTTAGAACCTTACTTGACCATCTTGGCCTTTTATTAGGGGTAGTGAGATGACCGGCTTTGGTGCAGTCCGAAGTTGGTAGATACTCGATACTACACTCATTGAGGGTTGTTTTCTTGGAATATTTTGGTCGCTAGTTAAGTGGCTAAACCAAAACAATGAATATAGAAAACAATCCAGTGATATTGAGCTCCTTAGAACCCGGTTACTATTTATAGGACAGGTTTGAGCCAACTAAACTCAAGAGGGTATTTACCTATGAAACCTCATGCAAGCCTTAAACTAGGGTTTTTGTGTGACTTGATTGTACATGTGCTTGTGCATACATCATGAACATCATAAAGCATCATATGCATCCACTAACCATTTCAAGGGTTTGGATCTCCATCTTTGTTCTTGTTTTGTAGGTCATGGAATCTCTTCGCAGAAAAACAATTCAAGTCAAGCTTGTGAGAATCCCTCCTCAACTCAAGGAGCTCACTTCCAAGATTCCAGAGAATTCTCTCTTCAGTGAAAGACATGGTAGACTTCTCAGCTTGGTTAACTCCAACATTGAAGAAGACATGGTGAAAGTTCTCTTCCAGTTCTTTGATCCCCTACACCACTGTTTTACATTCCCTAATTACCAGCTAGTACCCACTTTGGAGGAATTTTCTCAACTCCTGAGAATTCCTATTCTTCATCAACTACCCTATAACGGTACGGAAAAAGAACCAAAGCCTGAAGATGTTGCTCAAGCATTACACTTGCAACCATCTGACATCAAAGGACATTGGGAGACCAGAAGTGGTGTCAAGGGGTTCTTGGCAAAGTTTCTGTTTGAGAAGGCACAAGACTGCTGGAATTCTTTAGATCTACAAGCCTTTGAAGAGATTGTGGCACTCCTCATCTATGGGTTGGTCTTGTTCCCAAACCCTGATCAGCTTATAGATGTGAACACTGTCAAGATTTTCATATCCCGGAATCCTATACCTACATTGCTTGGGATATCCTACACTCATTTTACACACGAAAAATGAGGAAAAGAGGTGTTCTCATATGCTGTACTCCTCTCCTAGCAAGGTGGTTTATTTCTCACCTTCCACAATCAGTTTTGAAGAATGAGCAGGGTTTAAGGTGGTCATAATGATTGATGACCCTTACACATTCTGATGTACATTGGTGTTCTCGGTCTAGAGAAAATGTCATCATCATTGATCGTTGTGGGGAATTCCCTAATGTCCCACTACTTGGAATTAGGGGAGGCATTACCTACAACCCTTGTTTAGCTCTAAGACAGTTTGGATATGCTCTGAGGGATGACCCTCATGACATGCTGATTCCTGACCTAGTTTTTGACTTCGACAACGATGCGCAAGGACTTCGACAAAGGTTCATCAGAGCTTGGAGGATGTCCAACAAAGTGGATAGTAAGACATTGGGGCACAAGAATTCCATCCCCCTTGAGCCTTATCTCAAGTGGGTATGAACCCGCGCCCAGAATCTTATGATGCCATATCCTCACATTCTCCCCTTGATCAAAGAGCCTGTTATGGAAGGAGAGGTTCCATACACCCTCCTACATCCTGGCATGCCAACATCATGGGAAGAAATGCAAAAGAGTTGGATCCAACTCAAAGAAGAACGAATACTTTTGAAGCCAGCTTCTATGCCAGTGAGAAGAAGGTTTTGGAGCATACCCGCCGACTTCATGAGGAGGAAACTCTCAACACTTACATCGCACTAAAGAGGATGCGCAATGTCTTTTTTACATTAATAATTTTGTAATATTTTGCCCATGGGGCACTTATGTACTAACAATTTCTTCTTAATATGACGTGTGTTCCCTTTTGTTTGCAACAAATTTGAATTTCTGAATCCTTGAATGCATTACATGAATAACATACCATTCATCATATGCATAAACAGGTCTTCACACCAGGTTTCCTTATCTTTCTGTTGTTTATTTCAGCAAGATGGATTTGGAGCAGACGGTTAAGGATCTGCAAGCACATAATTCTCAATTCCAGCAACTCTTCATGACCTTAGCAAAGGGTCAAGAGGACCTCAAAGCACTGTTGGAGAAAAATAAAGAGAAAAAGAAGAAGAGGCCTGGAGTAGCCACTTTTGGAAGAAGGTTTGAAAGCAACGCTAGAAAAGTTCTCGAGTTCCCCTCAACGTCTGATGAAGGGGCTGGTAAAGGAAAAGAGGTTGCGGTACCTTCTGAATCTGAAGTTGAAGAGGAAGAAGAGGAAGAAGACGAAGACTACTCCGAACAACAATATCCCCCGGCGGATGATAAATATAAGAATCTTGAGGATAGATTGGAAGCCATGGAGTTGCAAAGGGTACCTAGTTTAGATTTTGAAGAACTAGGGCTAGTCGCTGGGATCGTCATTCCTCCCAAGTTCAAAGTTCCAACATTTTCTAAGTATGACGATCTGTCCTGCCCAAAGATGCATCTGAGATCGTATGTCATAAAGATCCAACCCCACTCATCTGATAAAGACCTCTGGGTACACGTTTTTCAAGACAGTTTGTCAGGCACACAATTGGACTGGTTCTATCAACTCGAGAGATCATAGGTTCACAATTGGGAAGATTTAGCTGCTGCTTTTTACCGTCAATACCAATACAATGCTGATTTGGCGCCCACTCGTACTCAGCTACAAAGTATGGGGATGGCTTCCAATGAAGGATTTAAAGAGTATGCCCAGAAGTGGCGTGATCTGGCTGGAAGGGTGCAGCCACCATTGTCGAATAGAGAGCTAGTTGACATGTTTCTGGGGACCCTGTCTGGCCCTTTCTTCAATCATTTAATTGGGAGTTCCTCCGCGGGATTTACTGAACTAATTTTGACCGGCGAAAGGGTCGAGGCCGGTATTAAAAGTGGAAAGATTCAGAAAGATGCCTCCGCGTCCACCACTGTTAAGAAGGCCTTCCCAGCTAAGAAGGAAGCCTCTGCTGTTTATTCTCAGAAAAGTTAGGGGAGAACCGAGCGCCGGCCAACTGTAGGGGTTGTGATGATTCAAAACTCTTCAAATGATCAACCTCACAGCAATCAGTCAAGACCTAATCAACAATGGGTAGAAAGGACACAACGGCAGTTCACCTGAATCAACATGACGCCAGCTCAAATACTCCCTCATTTGCTAAAGTTGAATCTTACCAGTTTGAAGGAAGCGCCAAAGAACCCTAACACTTCTTCACCATACTACCACTCCAATGCCAAGTGTGCTTACCACTCTGACAGTGCGGGGCATGATACCAATAATTGTTTGGCGCTTAAGAACAAAATCCAAGACCTGATTGACACCAAGGAAGTAGAATTTGATGCTCCTGAGAATCCCAATGTGATTTCTGCTTCGATGCCAAAGCACGGTCATAATGTTCATGCCGTTATGGAAGACCTTCATGTTACTGATGTTGCTGACCTTTTGACTCTGTTACTAGTGATTAAAGAGAATTTGATGAGAGCCGGGATATTCCCAGGCTGCGGAAAAGACTGCTACTTTTGTTTAAACATACGAGCTGATTGCCCAATGTTGAAGTCAGGCATCCAACGCCTGATGGATACCCAAGAGATACTCTTCCAAAAAACCCATGTTGATACCTTCACTCCTGTTACTCCTTCTACTTTTGCTACTTCAACCAACAATATTGCAATAATAACCATTTCCACCAATATTCCCAAGGCTTGCAAAAGGCCTATCAAGATTACACCTGATCCTGAATTTGTACCTTTAAAAATCACCATGCCGGGGCCTGTCCCGTATCAATCTAGTAAAACGATACCATGGAACTATGGAGGAGAAATCTTCTATCATGGCATCAAACATATTGAATCAGTCCAAGAGAATGCTGAAGAGGAAATCCCTGATATAGGGAACATCACGGGAACAAGCAAGATAACCCGCAGCGGCCGGATCTTTTCTCCAGAGATTGCTCCCCCCGAGCAGTTTTCGGACCCTCGAAAGCTTCTGTACCCGTTAAGTCATATGTGCAAGACCCGATAATTGAAGAATTGGATACTCCTGAAGTAAGACCATCTGTCGATAATACCTATAAGGGTAAGGGGATACTAGAAGCGCCTGTCAGGATGAAGGCTCATGCTGTGGTTATCCCTGAAACCACCCAGAAAGAAATGAATGAAATCTTGAAAATAATCAGAAAGAGTGACTACGACGTCGTGGAACAGCTAGGGCAGACCCCTTCTAAAATTTCAATGTTGGCTCTTCTACTCTGCTCTGAGGCCCATGCTAAGGCCCTGATCAAATTTTTGAAGGCGACACATGTACCCCAAGAAACTTCGGCTGACCAGTTTCAGGAGTGTATGGCCAGTCTTACTGCTGATAATGGTTTGGGCTTTTTAGATGCTGATCTGACTCCCAAGGGAAGGAAACACAACGACGTGCTACACGTCTCAGTTGAATACAGGGGAACCACCATCACCCATGTCTTAGTTGATACTGGTTCTTCCTTGAATGTGCTACCGAAGAAAGCCTTAGACCGTTTGGACTGCGAAGGATTGACCCTCAAACCTAGTAACATCGTTGTTAGGGACTTTGATGGGTCCAAAAGAATGGTTCATGGAGAGGTTGACATTCCTATCAAAGTAGGCACAAAAGTTTTCAAATCCACCTTTTACGTGATGGACATCCGTCCGTCATATTCATGTTTGTTAGGAAGACCGTGGATCCATTATACTGGGGCAGTTACATCCTCTTTGCACCAAATGCTGAAATATCCAGTTAAGGGTAAGATTATAACAGTGCACGGCGAAGAAGAGTACATGATAAGTCATCTCAATTCCTTCCGCTATGTGGAATTGGATGGCGAGTTCATCGAAACGCCTTTCCAACATTTTGAGAAAGTTTCTTCTGAGGTAGCAGTTGCGAAGATAATGGTTGAGGTGCCTATCATTCCCAAGCATGTGCCTAGGATGCCATCTCTCAAGGACGCAGAGGCGGTGATCAAAGAAGGGAAGAGTACAGTATGGGGGAAATTGCCTGATTTTCCCCATAAGAAGGACAAATTTGGACTAGGGTTTACAACTGCAGGACAGAAGGCTATGCATCGTTCCAAGACTGGAGGGCCACCCATCAAAATCTCTCACCACATAATTAATGTTGTAGAAGATGAGGATGAAGAGGGCCACTTTGAGGATTGGATATTTCCGACCGTCGAAGGGGGTTTGAGCAACTGGGAAGCAAAGGATTTTATTCCCATCACCTTCATCAACCAGTAATTTTATCTTTGAACAATCTCTTATTTCGGTCTATAATAACTAAAACAATTCGTACACTATTTTCCCCTTATGCCTTGCCCGGGGCATATAGGTCCATTTGTAAGGGCTTGATTTTCTTCATTATCATATGCCATGTTTTAATGAATCATTGGACGCTTTCATCTACAAACTGTTGTGTTCATTTTCTTTCCTTTTGCATTTTTGTTTTGTTTAAGGATGGCTATCCCTTACACCCACCCACACTCACAAATGCAGGTACCCATCCACTCCGGATTCCATGGGTAACTATTCTGCTTCAGCCTTCGATAACTCTGAAGATTTGGTCAATCATGCTGAGTACGAAGTTGACGAAGATTGTGAAGTGCCGGGAGAGTTAGCCAGACTTTTGCAACAAGAAGAGAGGGTTATTCTGCCCCATGAAGATTTTCTAGAAACCATTAACTTGGGAATAGAGGAAGACAGGAAAGAGGTGAAAGTGGGTGCCAACCTGGAACCAAGTGTCAAAGAGCGCTTAGTGCAGTTGTTGAACGAATATGTTGAAATATTCGCCTGGTCTTATGAAGACATGTCGGGACTAGATACAAATATCGTGGTTCACCGTCTCCCTACAAGAGAAGACTGTCCACCGATCAAGCAAAAGGTCCGCCGAATGAGGCCTGACATGTCTGAGAAGATCAAAGCTGAGGTAATGAAGCAATTCAACGCTGGCTTTCTGGATGTTACTTCCTATCCATAATGGGTTGCTAACATTGTGCCCGTGCCTAAGAAGGACGACAAGGTTAGAATGTGTGTGGACTATCGGGATTTAAACAGGGATAGCCCCAAGGATGATTTTCCACTGCCACATATCGATATTTTGGTTGACAATACAGCTCAGCACAAAGTATTTTCTTTCATGGACGAATTCTCGGGCTATAACCAGATCAAAATGGCACCCGAGGACATGGAGAAAACTACTTTTGTCACGCAATGGGGTACCTTCTACAAAGTGATTCCATTCAGACTGAAGAATGCAGGGGCAACTTATCAACGCTCCATGGTAGCTTTGTTTCATGATATGATACATCATGAGATCTAAGTTTACGTAGACGACATGATAGCTCGATCACAGACAGAAGAAGAACACCTTGATCATTTGCAGAAGCTATTTTCCAGGTTGAAGGAGTATAAGCTCAGACTAAACCCAAGCAAGTGCACTTTTGGAGTTAGGTCTGGTAAACTTCTGGGATTTATTGTCAGCAACAAAGGCATTGAGGTTGATCCAGCTAAAGTAAAGGCTATACAAGAAATTCCTGCCCCCCACACTGAAAAGGAGGTTAGAGGATTCTTGGGACGCTTAAACTATATTGCGAGGTTCATCTCTCACCTGACATCTACCTGTGAGCCAATCTTCAAGTTGCTGAAGAAAGATCAGGTGGTTGAATGGAACAATGATTGTCAAGTTTCTTTTGATAAGATTAAGGAGTACTTACTAGAACCTCCTATTCTGATGCCACCCGTCAAGGGAAGGCCGTTAATTATGTATCTGACTGTTTTGGATAACTCAATGGGGTGCGTGTTGGGCCAACATGACGAGTCTGGCCGAAAAGAGCATGCCATTTATTACCTTAGCAAAAAGTTTACTGACTGTGAGACTCGCTACTTACTGCTCGAGAAAACTTGTTGCGCTTTGGTATGGGCTGCTCGCCGGCTAAGGCAGTATATGTTGACTCATACCACTTTGTTGATTTCCAAGATGGATCCGATCAAGTATATCTTCGAGAAGCCTGCTTTATCTGGAAGAATCGCTAGATGGCAAATGATCCTGACTGAGTATGATATCCAGTATACTACCCAAAAAGCTATAAAGGGGAGTGTACTAGCTGACCATCTAGCTCATCAAGCCGTCGAAGATTACCAATCTATGAGATTCGACTTCCCTAACGAGGATATCATGTCATTGGACAACATTGAAGGTAACGGACCGTATGACGGACCTGAACAAGGATCCCGATGGACCCTGTACTTTGATGGTGCTTCAAATGCACTTGGAAACGGTATCGGTGCGATACTCATTTCTCCGGAAGGTTTCCATACGCCCTTCACTGCTCGACTTTGCTTCAGCTGTACAAACAACATGGCTGAATATGAAGCTTGCATCTTTGGTCTCAAGGCTGCTATAGGCTTGGGAATAAAATATTTGGTCGTATTTGGGGACTCGGCTTTGGTTATCAGTCAAATCAAAGGAGAGTGGGACACTAGACATCCTAATCTTATCCCATACAAAGAACATGTCTTGACATTGTTGCCTCATTTCGAGCAGATTACCTTCGAGCATTTCCCGCGGGAAGAAAATCAGTTAGCTGACACTCTGGCTACAATGTCTACCATGTTTAAACTCAACTGGGATAACGAGGCTCCCCAAATTACCATCGAGCGAATGGACGAACCGGCGCACTATCATGAGATTAATACCGAAGAAGTAGTGGAACAACCCTGGTTTCATGAAATTAAAAGGTATCTCCAGACTCGAGATTACCCTGAAGGAGCTTCCGTCAATGACAAAAAGTTCTTAAGGATATTTGCTGCCAAGTTCTTCCTAAGCAATGGCATCCTTTATAAGCGCAACCATGATTGTGTTCTACTTCGTTGTGTGGATAAGGTTGAAGTAGAGTTAATCATGACTGATATACATAGTGGCACATTTGGCACCCACTTGAGCAGACATACGATGGCTAAGAAGATTCTAAGGCAGGCTACTACTGGTCTACCATGGAAGCTGATTGTCATCAGCATTCCCGTACCTGCCACAAATTCCAAGTTTATGCCGACAAGGTACATATTCCTCATGTTCCTCTCAACGTTCTGACAGCTCCTTGGCCATTCGCAATGTGGGGGCATTGACATGATTGGAGAGATCAAGCCTACGACATCTAATGGACATCGCTTCATCCTGGTGGCTATTGACTACTTCACCAAGTGGGTCGAAGCAGCTTCCTTTGCCTCTGTCACAAAGAATGTGGTTGCCCGCTTCATCAAGCAGAACCTCATATGCTGGTATGATATCCCCGACATAATCATTACGGACAATTGTACAAATTTGAACAACACTATGATCACCGCTCTATGCGAACAGTTCAAGATTTATCATCACAATTCATCTCCCTACCGGCCGAAGATGAACGGTGCTGTTGAAGCCGCGAACAAAAATATCAAGAAGATCATTCAAAAGATGACAGTCACCTACAAGGACTGGCATGAGATGCTACCGTTTGCTCTGCATGTGTATCGTACCACGACACGTACTTCAACAGGGGCAACCTCATTTTCTTTGGTATATGGCATGGAAGTTGTTCTACCTATAGAAGTTCAGATTCCTTCCTTGAGGATTATGAAGGATGCCAGTTTGAGTGAAGACGATTGGATTCAGACCCGGCTTGATCAACTTAACTTGATCGAAGAGAAGCGACTTACTGCTGTTTATCATGGTCAGACTTATCAAAAACAGATGATCAAGGCTTTCAATAATAAAGTCAGACGCCAAGTATATCAAGTCGGAGATCTTGTAATCAAGCAGATCATCTTACCGCAAAGTGATCCCAGGGGCAAGTGGATTCCTACTTACGAAGGAACATTTGTGATCAAGAGTATCTTTTCTGGTGGGGCAATGATTTTGACCACCATGGATGGCGATGACTTACCGCACCCTGCAAATGCATACATAGTCAAAAGATACTACGCATAAAACGACCCGACAAGTTGAAAACCTGAAAGGGCGACTTGGGCAAAAATGGGCATCCCGGTGAATCGAAAACCCGAAAGGGCGGTTCAGGCAAAAATTAGGGATAAAAAAAAATCTGTACACCCGGCAAGTTGAAAACCCGAAAGGGAGACTTGGGCAAAAAAGGGTTTCCAGGTGGATCAAAAACCCGAAAGGGCGGTCCAGGCAAAAGTTAGGGAATTAAAGCGTATGACTATGTCTCGTCGGATCATTTTAAGAACAATCTCTTCACCGACAAGCTCCAAGTTTCTGATCAATCCAATCATTGGCGGACGAAGCAACGGATGGAAAAAATACTCAGAGTGGTGAAGGCTATAGCAGAATGGGAATCCCATGGAATTATTACACATAGCCATCTTTCTTTTTGTATAAATTTTTTTCTCAATTTTTATGGTAACATTCTCTTACTAGGATGTCTGTCTCCTTTGTACAAAGATACTTACAAAAGTTAATACAAAGATACTTCAAAGTGCAGAAATTTGCTTGCCTTTCTTTATTTTTTACACTTATGTTTTATTTGAAAACGTCCAATGTTTCGTTAAATAGGCATATGCATTTGAATATAATCACTGCTTACAAAAAAAAACGAAATTGAGAAAGAATAATTACTGATAGGTTGAAGGTGTAAGAGGATATCTTTGTTCTGTTCCAGGAGAAATCCCCTACAATACATCATTCAGATCCACAACAAATCTAAAACCTAGGAGTACATGTCCCCAGCGGAGTTAAGCTTCAAGATCCCCGGCGGAGCCAGTGCACTCTAAACTTGATTCCCCAACTGAGTTAAGTTTCAAAGTTCCCATCAGAGTTAGAACTCCCAATCCCCAGTGGAGCCCGAAGACCCTGAAATACCTATCCCCAGCGGAGCCAGAATATTCTAAACCTTCTTCCTCAGCGAAGTCAAATTTCCAATTGTCCAACTTCCCTCGATTTCCCCAGCAGGCTATCTTAAAAGTCTGAGAATCAAGTAGATAACAATTAATTTCTTGGCTTCCCCAGTAGATTGGCATACAACCCAAAGCTCCTGATTTCACCGGCCGATTAAACATTCTCCCCACAGAGTTATCTTCCAGCAAGATCGAAGATTTTTGGTATCATTCCTCCGGCAGAAACCTCCCAGGTCTTAATTCCCTAGTAGAGATTTTCAGAGTTTTCCTTATTTCCCAGGAAAGTCATGAAGGATTCTCATTCCCTGCAGATTTTGTCAAAGGCTTTGTTAATCCCCACAAGTCACCAAGGATTTTCAATCTCCAACAGTGGTCCCATGAATTCTCATTCTCAACAATCAAAGAGCTTTAATCCCCAAGCAGTCAGCAAGGATTTCTCATCTTCAATAATCAAAGATTTTTGGAATCCCCAACTTCGGTCAAGGATTTACTTTCCCCGGCAGCAGTCAAAGATTTCATTATCTCTAACTATCAAGGATTTATTTTCCTCAGCAAGACAGCTACTCAGCTTACATGCATAACCATTACATTCATATATCATAAACATTGATGAAACACAGTTCATTGCATCATACATATCATGCAACATAACTTTATGTTTTAGCTAACATTTTACCCTTTTCAGGATAAGATTAAAAGGCTATCATTAACAATTATTCAGATACAGTATGGATACACCCCAGACACGGCGGTCATTCTACTACTCATTCAGACTTCAACAATCCGATACAGACTAGATATGCTCCAAACACGGCAGCCATTCTATCTCTCATTCAGATTCAACTATCAACTACAGGTTTAGATACGCTCCAAACACGGATGCCATTCTGGCCCTTACACCAGCAGTTTGATTCCCCCCAGTGCAGTCGCCGCGGAAGTTATTTTGTTACTTATTCAGATCCCAGTTACAGTACGGATACACTCCAGACACGGAAGTCATTCTGCTACTCATACAGATCTCAACTTCAGATATAGTCTAGATACGCTCCAGACACGGTTGCCATTATGTCACTCATTCAGAATTTATCCCCAGCACACAGTTGCTCCATACACAGATGTTTCTCTGTTACCCATTCACAATAAAGATACACTCCAGACACGGCAGTCATTATGATATTCATTCAAAGTTCAAATACAGTTACAGCTCAGATACACTCCAGACACGGAAGTCATTCTGCTACTCATACAGATCTCAACTTCAGATACAATACAGATACACTCCAGACACGGAAGTCATTCTGATATTCATTCAAAGTTCAAATACAGTTACAGCTCAGATACACGCTAGACACGGACGCCATTCTTCTGCTCATACAGACTCAGTCTCTAGATATAGTTTAAATGCATTCCAGACACAGATACCATTTTGATGCTCATTCTTCTGACCTACAACGTTGCAATTCAATAAACAGTCTTGGATGGCATCTTTAAGCCCATCTCCAGCAAGATTCCACCATCTCCAAATGGCATCTTTAAGCCCATTTCCTCAGCTATATTTTAACGAGTGCAAATTTACGGGCACTCTAGTGTCCAATCCTCTTTTACCTTCGAGTCGCGAAAGACAAACTTGCGAATATAAATCTTCAGGTTCAAGAAGATTGAACAGGGGAAACTGTTGTACCCCAAAATTTTCCCTCCCATTTCATCAACATTTTCTCATCACAATACTCTTGGAACTCAAGATCAAGCTAGGGTTTGCTCTGCTCAAGACACCTCCTTGCACTGTTGACCTAAATTAGGGTTTGAGTTTGCACAGGGATGTTTTGACCTACAATTCCCAAAGTGATTTTCATACTTCATGTTGGACTCACAAGTTTGTCCATACCAAGTTTCAATCCTTGAATCAAATTTTTGCCCAGTCAATTGGACAGTTGACCTAGAAATCAACTGTATTGGGGAAAAAGTCAACTGTGGCCAATTGACAGTCAAATCTCATGAATTTTGACCCACATCAACATTATAAACTCATATGAACCATTTGATCAAGTTTGGATCACAATTCTACAAGAAATTTGATCAAATCACCAAAAGGGCAAAATGGTCATTTTTAGGGTTTTGACTGTACAAAGGCAATTTTTGACTGTTTGACCTAGCCAATGGCAAAACAAGCTCAACCATAGACACAAGGACTCAATGAAATTGTCTTGACCCATTCAACAAGTTCAAAAGATCCCAAATGCGTAGGATTGATAGATGAATTTTCCAGTCAACTGATCAAAATTTGACTGTACACTGAAAAGTCAAACTTTGACTTTTTGGTCAAAATCAAGTGCCAAGGGTCATTTTTCATCAAGACATGTCAAATTATGAAACTTGTTCATCAAGAAACCCAAAATTGCAAATTAGGGTTTAAAATGGAAAATTTTCATAACTTAGAAATTTTCTAAGTTATGAAATTTCCTTATTTTTTCCTAACTTTGTCCCATTTTTTCACCAAGATGAAAATGGATTCAAACAAAACTTATAACATAAAGGTTGTAGTCCATCACAAATTCTACAACTTTGATTCACAAAGTTTTCTGAAAAGAAGCTTGGATCTCAAGTTATGATTTTTGGAACAAGGGTACCTAAAACTTTTAACTTAGAGAAATTTTGCCCTAGTTTAGGCAGGATTTTGACCCATCTTCTTGGCCATTTTTCACATAGTTCCACTTGGAGTCATGAGTTGTATTTCAAACATGGATTATAATACATGTTGCAAGATTTACAAATTATCCAAGAACTCCTCAAACACCTTTGTGGTTAGGGAGAATCGAATGCTTGAAGTTGGCAAAAACTCACTTTGTAACCATGGCCAATACATGTTCATACCAAGTTGCAAATCTAACCAAGCTAGATTAGTTCACAATTACAGGCCTCTAAACCAATTTTCACTCAATAATTAAATGAAAATCCATTGGTATAAGGTTTTGTTTTGGACATTAGAGGATTATACACTAGATTAATCCTTAAATAGAAAAAGCAACATTGCCATTTTTGCTTGAATTTTGCTTTATGTCAAAGCAGCATCCTAGAGCCTTGAACTAGATCTTATGTTGCAAAAAAAATCCACAAACTTGGGGACAAGCTTACACACTGTGTGCAGAGTTAGAGCTAGCCTGTACAGGCCTGCTCTTGGTCACTTCTCATTTTGCTTCATAACCAAGGCATTATGCAAAAAGCCAACAACTCACACATCTGATAAAAACCAACTCAAGCAAAGTTGTCAAACAAGTTTATCATACCCTAGGAATCCAGAAGCAAGAGCTCTTCACAACTCAAACCTCCCCATACTCAAAATCTCCATTTTCTTGCAAAACAGGGACAGTTTTGCATATTGCAAGCCACATTCAAATTCCCTCGTGCGTTTTTTCGAAAAGCACTTCAAACATATTCCAAACTATATACCTAAGTTGTCCAGACCATTTACAAGTTGCTGTAACTCCATTAACACACATTGCCATTTTTGTTTGGAAGCTTTGCAGGTTGAGTTCTGTAGCATGATTCAGGCCACCTCAAAACAAACTAAGCATTGAGAAAGGTTCAGTGGACATCAGGCAAGCTCAAAAGAACCTCAAGCACCATTGAAAGTTGCTACATTGTCCAACTCAAACTCAACTGAAACAGGTATTTCATGAACTTCTATCTCTCTATTTAGGAATGGTTAGATTTAGGTTTGTGAATGAAAGATGTTGTATTCATAGCCCTGAAACCATACATGTGCTTAGTTTTCATTTATATTAATCGTGCTAGGAGAATTTCATCCATGAACTTTCTGAAAAAACTAGGTTAGAAATTAAGGCCAGAGAAATTCTCTCTGGTCTTCGAGAGTTAACTTAAGTTTTTTATATGGTTAAATTCGTTGTTTGATACTCTACAAGTTTCATGTTGAGTTATGTCAAAAAAGCACTGAATCAGGAGATACAGGTTTGTACTAAGCTAGGCGCGCGTTTCTGTTGGACAGAGGAAGAAGATGAAGTAGCTGGGCTGGGCCTGGCTATTTCCTGCTTTTCACACCCCATTTTTCAGTTTCACACCCCCTGGCCCATTTCTTGTATATTTATTATTTTTACATTTTTATTTCATTTCTGACCTTATTATTTTATTTCCAAACATAAGAAATGTCTAAAAAATATTTTCATAAATTTTTATATTTATTTTATATTTATTTTAATTATTAATACATTAAATACTTTATATTTATTTTTTTTAAACTTAAAAATAATGTAAGAAATACTTTTATTTTCATTTATTATTTTTATTTACCTTTGAAAATGTTTACTTGAAATACATACATTTTTGTAAATGATTTATTTTATTTTTTACACACTTAATATATTTTATACATATATACTATGTTTTATTTAATAATTAGAATAAAAAAGACCAAAAATATTACATTTTTATTTTTATCATTATTTATACTAAAAATACCTTTTTTGAATATATTTCATTTTTATACATATTAATATTTTTTGTACATAAAAAAATACATTATATTTATTTTCTTGAGAAATTAGGGTTTTTGCCCTAAAGACAAAAATAATTAAAAATTGACTTTTTATTTATTTACATTTTTTTTTCCATTGAAAATACTTTTACATACATAAAAAAAAACCTTTTTTGCATAATGAATTTTTAATATTTATTTATTATATTTATTCAAATATTGTAATTTAAATATTATGCCTTGGAAATTCAATTTGGTTGTAATAATTTAGGGTTTAATTTCTTGCAAAATAATCCCTTATTCAAATTTGTACCCCCCCTCCCTATATCATGTTGTAATAGTGTAGAATTTAAATTCTCGCATTTTTAAGCTTTCAATTATGCCATGATTAGAGAATTAGGGTTTGTATGCAAAATCAAAACCAACAAATAGTTTGACCTGATCAAAGACAAAAAATGCATGAAAAACAAACAAAATGCACACTTGCACCCCTAGGGTTTCAATCAACTTGTTGCCTTCCAAAATGGGCCATGGTATGCATGTCAAGTACTTTGGCAAAACAAAAAACAAAACAAAAGATCATAGTCCCTCGATGACGCTATCTGAGTTGCCTAAACAAAATGATCAAGTCCCTCAAGAAAATTGCCAAAAATACTTGACACAATTGCTATCATGGTCTATACGATGACCCGCGCCTGTCCCGTTTAACATCCTAACACAAGTTTGCTCACCAAATACAATGGTGAAGCAACACTGTTAAAAGGGTTAAAAACATAAGAAAGATCTTTGAGTAAAATAGGGTAGATAACTCTTAGTTACTTGATCAAAGCTTGCAAAAACATCCTTGCTATCTTCAAAACACACTTCACAACACAATTTCAAAACTCTACTTTCAAACATTGGAAATTTTTCAAAAGACAAAAACACCTTTGTATACATTCATACAAGAATCATTACAAAGGTTGCCACAACGATGGCCTCTTTTCAAAACATCTTTCAAAATCACACACAAAGCACCATTTCAAACAATTGAAGAGCACCATTTCAAACAATTGAAAAGCAAAGCAAGTGATCTAAACAAGTAACTAAGAGCCCACGTATAACCATGGATAGAAAGGGTGCTAATACCTTCCCTTTCTATAATCTACTCCCCGAACCCAAGAAAACATCTCAAAGGTCTTTCCTGTGCTTTTTGACCTTTCCTTAGGATAAAATAAAAAGTCGGTGGCGACTCTTGCTAAACTAAAACATTTGCGAACACAAACGTAAAATCCCAAGTCAGTTCTCCCACCGTATCAGACATTTCACAAAAGAACTCCAATGCTCAAGGATTCTCAAGGAATTGATTAAACAAAATCACCTTCGAAACACTGAGACCCCAAATTAGGGTCTTGACTGAGAACGAATGATCACTGACTTTTGACCTAATACACAATCTATTGGTTTGAAACATGGTCTCAAGGATTCAAATGCATCATTTTGACCTAATTGCATATATCAATTCATTTATCAAGATCAATTGATTGATAGCTTAAATTCAGTCAACTGATGAAAAGTCAATCGATACACCAAAAGTCAAACTTTGACTATTTGGTCAACATTAAGTTTAAAAGATCAAAATTCATCAAGACATTCAAGAATATCAAGTTTGATCATCAAGAAGTCAAGAAAGTCAAAAGTCAATTTGAAAAGTCAGACATTTCAAGACTTAGAAATTTTTCTAAGTGTTTTCTACATGATAATTTCACTACTTCATGTCAATTTTTCACCAAGATGCATGATGATTCAAAGAAAACTTTCAACATGAAAGTTGTAGATATTTATGAATTCTACAACTTTATATTAGAAGGTTTATGTCCAAAAAACACTTAGATTTGAAGATATAAGCCCGTGAAGTCATGACATTTTCATCTAACACTTAGAGAAATTTTCAACAGATTTTGGTCAGGATTTTATCCCAACTTCTTGCCATTTTTTAACATAGTTCTAAGATGACTTTGTCAAAATGACCAACATGAAAGTTTTAGAGTATGTCTCAAGCTTTCCAAAACATCCAAGAGCATTAATTTATCATACTTGAGCTAGGAGATTCAAGGGCCTGAAGTTGGGCATCCATTCTTGAATTGTAAGTCCTTTTCTTGAAGAACATATAACAAAATCCTTATGCCATGCTGAATAATCTTACTTTGCAGGCCTTTTGACTTGAAAATATATCCATAATCATATGTTTACACAATTGATTGAACCATTATCCAAGTGATTCAAGTATTGTCCATTGCATCATTCCATTTATAGCACAAAGGCACCGTTGCCATTCACATAAAGTAAGCTTTATGCAATTGTGAACTCCTTGAGCCTCTCAATTGTATTCTTTGCACATAAACAATATCAAAGCAAGAATTAACATGCCTAAAAGCCTCTAGTAACTTTAGACCATGCTTGTACCATGCATTGTGTGATCAGTGGATCTGGAACTGACTGTTTAACGCTGGTTCGCGAAATGTCGCGGAAGCAAGAGTCGCCACCGTCTTTTATTTTCTCCAAATGGAAAGGACAAAAGCACAGAAAAATTCCTTATAGAGATTGCTCTCGGTTCGGGAGGTAGATTATAGAAAGGGAAGGTGTTAGCACCCTTTCTATCCATGGTTATCCATGGGCTCTTAGATACTTGCTCATTTGTGTTTTCAAAAATGGTTTGTTTGCTTTTCAACTGTGGGTTTTAAAAAGTTTCTTTGAAAATTCCAGTTCGACTCTTGTATCGGTCCTCAAGAGTGTTTGAAAAGTTGCTTTCGAAAGCTTTTTGAAAAGTGTCGGTGTGAAAAGTATTTTTGAATTTGTTTTTGAAATTAGAGCAAGTATCTACGAGAACCTACCTACCCTAAGGAATTCGTCTGTGTAAATGTCCTTTAGAGTAGTGCCAGCCCACCATTGAGAGGTAGGTAGCACCACCGTTGGAGGTGTTCGGGTCAATTCGAGTTTTAGGGACATGGTGATCACCAGAGCAATGGGAAGACACCTCAGAAGCTACCCTCATGCCAGGTTCCCGGATCATGAGGACTTACTAAGACATCCTCTACTCGACGATCACCTTTCGAAGGCAAGGCAACAGTGAGGCGTACCCTAGGGGTGGTGTGTGCGAATTGTGTGTCATTTTCATTGATATTTGTCTTGTCATGTCATTTGGTGTTCTATGCGCTTGATTTTATTTATGTCCATTCATTCTTTCATGCTTTTTGTTAACAGTTAATATTTGCGGGAAAAAGTAAATCTAAGGCTATTACAAATGGCGCGGGTCCACATCGCCAAAATTAAACCGGACCCGATTTGACGGAAAATAAATAATGCAAAGTAAAAAGCAAAGTGCGAGAAGTCATTGTTACAAAGCTTTGGGACAGATACATAATTATTGGAGCGAAATAAAGTAAATACGCGAAATTAAACAATTAAGTCGACACGAGGGCGTTGGACCCTTTTGCAAAATTAAATTAATAAGGAATTAAAATTAATATTAAAAGAGAATGTTTTTTTGGTATTTTTATGTTTTTTAAGATTTAATGAAAAAGAGAATTAATTGAAATTAAAATTGAATGCAAACCCTAATTCTAATGGCTTTTAAATTATTAAGAAAAATATTGAATTTTAACCTAATTTAACCTAAGTTATTTATGTACAATGTTAATTATGAAAACAAATAAAATAGATAATATTATTGTAAAAAAGAAAAATTAAAAAAGGAATAAAAAATTAATTAAACCTAATTCTATTTTTTCTTGTGTTTTTTATTATTAAAACAAATTAAAATCACAACCTAATTAAACTAAATAATTACATATTAATTTATTTATGAAAATATTAGAAATAAAAATTAATTACTATATTTTATCTTTTCTGATTTTTGGCATTTTTGTATTTTGTAAAAAAAATAATTAATTAATCAAAACAATAAAATAAATAAAACAATAAAAAAAATGAAGAAAATGGCAAACCAGGGGGGGTTCAGGCCCCAATTGTGAGGTGTAATCCAAGCAAGTGAGCCCAATAGCCTCCAGGTCCATTTGACCTTTTCAGTCAACGTGTTAGCGTGTTGACTCGCGTCCATGCTGTTCTCCCCACCATAACCCTTGGATTGACATACTAGACGCGTGGCTGGCTGGATCTTGGGGTGTATGGTGCGTCCTGGACGTTAGCGCTGCATAGGAAGACATATAGCAAAATAATATGGAGATGATACAGACCTGGGGCTCGAACCCAGGTCTTGGACATTGCAAAGCAACACCTGTGCCACTGAAGCGCTTCAACGTATTTGATATATAAACAAACAACAATTAATAAAAAAGAAAAGAAAAACGTTAGTGGGTAAACGCGCGCGAATTTCAAACGCTCCAATCAACGCTTTCCACGTGATCGTCTTCTTCACGTGTTTTCTCTTTTTTCTGAAACAAGAACGTATGGCAACGGTTTTAGAAGCGTTTCCTTAGGCATGCTACCAAGAAATAGCGATTAGGCCTATGCAACTCATAAATTAATCGCGACTATGGTAATCTCTTCGTCCAGGTCTGCTAAATTGAATGGTGGTGGTTTGGAGTCCTGATTTTTCCTCTTTGCAAAAGCCCCAAATTACAGTCCTGCAAAACCCTAGAAAACTAACATGGCATCTTGGCCTAGAACGCATGAAATTTCAATTAAAGGTTATGGTTAGCTTGTAAACTTCATCAGGAATATGAATCAATGAATAATATGTCATGAAGATGCATAAATTTAAAAACACGATCACAAATTTTTCACAAAGCATTCCAGGTTCTGTATACCAATTCTTTGCGTTTGGATGGGTGATTTTGATTGGAATGTGTTCAGTAGTCTCCAAGGAAGCTATTGGAATGAATTTTGTGCCTTGACTCGCCCTCTAACAATGGTTTCAGAATTGAGTTTTTAAGTGAAAATTCCAAGTTTGTATATTGGTCTCTAGCGCAGCTTTCAGTCTATTTGCATTAGGTTTCTCATCAGGCATATGTAGTGAACAAATTAGGTCAACAAAACTCAATAAAATCCAATGCAATAATGGTTTTGCATATTTGATTTTCTTAAGATCTTTTCATATCTTTTTCAAGTGTATTTTGTGTCAATTATGCTCAAATCAATCCAATTATTTCCTATTTGACCTATGCACGAAATCTTGATGGCAAAGCATGTATAAAAAGATTTGAAAACTTAGATTAGTATTTTTCCCATATTTAATTTGATTTAAATGAATTAATGTGAATAAAAATTCAAATAAATAAATAAAAAATGAGAAAATACTTCCCTTTGGGCCAAGTGGTCGTGCACATGCTTGGAATGATGAATCATGGAAGAAAAATGGGCCCATTAGCAATTTTAGGTCATTTGGATCAAAGTTGACTTTTCAAAATATCCAAAAATTTCCCAACTTCCACAAGGCATAACTTGCTCAATTTTTAAGCTTTTCTCATGTTCTTGGACATTTTGGAAAGGTCTTTGAGTCCTCTAACCAATGCCTTTGGTCCCATGTCATTTTGATTTACCAATCTCAAGTTATGGCCTTTGACTTAAAGTCCCTTTTTGTTGACTTTTGAAAATGACCTATAATGTTGAAATTGATAACTTTTTGTGAGAGCATTTATTGGACTTGAAGTATGAAGATGAGTTGTAGGAAATGTATTTCTCTTCAAAATGAGCTTTGGATGGGATTTTTCTGATAATCCATGTGAAAGTTATGCCCTGGTCAATTTCAGTTGACTTTTTCAATTGTCCAAATATAGTAACTTTTGCATCTTGATGATTTTCTGAGCCAAATTTTGAAAATCATGATCAAGCATTGATCAAATGATGTTTGTGGCTTCAAAATGATATGTTGACCAAAAATTTGAACTTTTGACTGTCAAATGACCATTTTGCCCCTACAGTTGACTGTAGTGCAATTTAGGGTTTTGACTGTGCAATTTTGAGCTGAATGCCCTGAAACTTGATATGAGGATGCTTGACCATGTAGGCATGTGAGACTTTATTGGGCCTTTGAAACCTTCAATTTCTTGATTAGAACACAAACCCTAGTTTTGACTGTATAGGAGACCTTTGAACTATGCAACCCTTGGGGAATTTTGCAGCTTGGCTTGGCAATTTCTTGAAGAATATGGGAGGGCAAATTTTGGGGTACAACAGTTGCCCCTGTTCAATCTTCTTAGACCTGAGGATGCAGATTGGCTGACGTGCCTTTCGTAATCCGAGGGTAGAAGATGATTGAACACTAGAGTGCCCAGAAATTTGCGCTCACATAGTAGCAGTGATGATGGGAATGGGCTTATAGATGCCATTTAGAGGTTGCTGGATAGGATGATGGGCTTATAGATGCCATCTGTATGTTGATCGCATAAGAGATTCCTTAGCGAGAACTTGCGTACCTGCAAAACAGAAAATGAGTACCTGACACGTTGCAGGAACTGATTTTTTAGATGCTTGGTATAGATATGTCCTGAATGGTTACAGGAGCTGAGTCTGGAGCTTCACAAGATGATGAATGAACCAGGGATGGTTACTACCTTAGCATGAACGGTGAGAGAACCTTGGGTGACTTTAACTTCAACAACGCTCGTTGAGAAAATCTTGGTGTGAATTACCATCTTCGCAGGATCGGGAAGAGAACCATAAGCAATTATAATCTGAAAGGGAATTGTCACCTCACTCACCGTCGGAGAGGGACCCATAGGAAATTATAATCTGAAAAGGAATTATCACCTCACTCACCGTCGGAAAGGGAACCATAAGAAAAGTAATTATCACCTCACTCACCGTCGGAGAGGGAACCATTAGGAAAGGAATTATCACCTCACTCACCGTCGGAGAGGGAACCGTCTGAAAAGGAATTATCACCTCACTCACCGTCGGAGAGGGAACCATCTGAAAAGGAATTATCACCTCACTCACCGTCGGAGAGGGAACCATCTGAAAAGGAATTATCACCTCACTCACCGTCGGAGAGGGAACCATCTGAAAAGGAATTATCACCTCACTCACCGTCGGAGAGGGAACCATTAGGAAAGGAATTACCACCTCACTCACCGTCGGAGAGGGAACCATAAGGAAATTATAATCTGATAACTTCTACTGAGTCTTCATCAGAAAAATCTGTTGGGAGTCGATTTAGCTGGACTAGAGAAGGCCTTGGACTGGATAAGAAATCTTTGGAGTTGATTAACTGAACCGGTCTAGGTCTTGAAAGATGATTGAGAATTTAACTGCATCTTTCCTGAAAGGTAAAGGTCAGTCATATGCAATGCATGATATGGATCAAGCAATGATGTTCTCAACATAAATGAGATTTGTATGATATGATGCGTCTATGCATGCTATAATGATGTATGTGATGTTTTATGAATGTATGTTTTCGTCTAGGAAAGTAAATCCTTGACGGGTGCCGGGAAGTCATATCCTGGGCTGATGTTGAAGAATAGATTTGCTTCCGCTGGGGATGATAACTGCAAGAATACCGGTAGGAGAAGATGACTTCGTAGCGGAATAAACTTGGCCAATGGAAGATTCTGCAGGGAGAAAAGATACTCTAGCGATCATGCTGGGAAGCAATACTCTGTGGGGATAGAGATGCTTTACTAAATTGTTGAGAATGACTTGCTGAGGATATCTTTGTTGTATTGTTAGTAGTAACTTGATGGGGATAAGAAGACTGTATTGACGACGACCTTTCCGTGGCTTTCGGCTGAGGATAACCCAGTTATATCCTGTTAAGGAAATAACTCTTGAAATAAAGTCGGGCGACGCGTTCGTGCTCTGCGAAGGATAAGCTTCCAGAATTTACTGGGGATAAGCTTACTGCTTGGGGTATGAATTCCAACCTTCCTGGGGAAACGGATTGGACTTTCTTGGGGAAGTTTTGGACTGTAATTTTGTAAGTTGAAAGAGGGCACATATGTAGGGTTTCCTGCTGATGAGCTCGTGTAAAACCGTATCTGAAATGGAGAAGGAACCTGGGTAGGGTTACTTTGATGATGAGTTCGTGTAAAACTTCGTTCTTGGAAAGGGAGAACCTGTGTAGGGTTTCTGGGTGACGAGTCCATGTAAAACTGCATCTTGAAGAGAGGGAACCGATGTAGGGTTGCTTGGTGAGGTAAGTTCATGTAAAACTTCTTGATGAACCGGGGTGAGGTTATCTTGAGCTAAATCCATGTAAGACTTCTGGGGGGAACCGGGGTTAGGTTGCCGCAGGATAAGTTCGTGTAAAACTTCTTGACGAACCGAGGTAAGGTCATCTTGAGATAGGTCCATGTGAGACTCTTGGAGGAACCGGGGTTAGGTTACGGCATGATAAGTTTGTGTAAAACTTCTTGATGAACCGGGGTTAGGTCATCTTGAGATAGGTCCATGTAAGACTTCTGGAGGAACCGGGGTTAGGTTACTTGGATAAGTTTGTGTAAAAACTTCTTGATGAACCGGGGTTAGGTCATCTTGAGATAGGTCCATGCAAGACTTCTGGAGGAACCGGGGTTAGGTTACTTGGATAAGTTTGTGTAAAAACTTCTTGATGAACCGGGGTTAGGTCATCTTGAGATAGGTCCATGTAAGACTTCTGGAGGAACCGGGGTTAGGTTACTTGGATAAGTTTGTGTAAAAACTTCTTGATGAACCGGGGTTAGGTCATCTTGAGATAGGTCCATGTAAGACTCTTGGAGGAACCGGGGTTAGGTTACTTGGATAAGTTTGTGTAAAAACTTCTTGATGAACCGGGGTTAGGTCATCTTGAGATAGGTCCATGTAAGACTTCTGGAGGAACCGGGGTTAGGTTACTTGGATAAGTTTGTGTAAAAACTTCTTGATGAACCGGGGTTAGGTCATCTTGAGATAGGTCCATGTAAGACTTCTGGAGGAACCGGGGTTAGGTTACTTGGATAAGTTTGTGTAAAAACTTCTTCTGAAAATTGAGAAGGAATCGGTGTAGGGTTGCATGATTTTGATTAAGTGGATGATTGTCCTGTTTGGTTTCGGATGTTAACCCACGATCTGGAATTTGTAAAGGTAGATGGTAATCATCCGTATGTTGATCTTTCCTTTGTACTTTGGTTGACAGAGCAATTGGATCGCCTGGATAACTCATTATTGCCCCTGTTTCGGAGGTGAGGGAAGATGATACATGTGTGGGTGATTGACAAATCTTCGGGTAGACAAGTGACGAGATGCCGGGACATAGTCGTACGCTTTGATCCCTAACTTTTGCCTGGACCGCCCTTTCGGGTTTTCAGTCCACCGGGATACCCATTTTTGCCCAAGCCGCCTTTTCAGGTTTTCGACTTGCCGGGTGTACATATTTTTTCGTTTTCATCCCTTATTTTTTCCCGAACCCTTTTGGTTCGACGGGAAGCCCTTATTTTTGCCTAGGCGTGTCAACCTAGCGGGTCTTTGATGATGCGCAGTATTTTTCGACTATGTCCACGCTCTCGGAATGTAAGGCGTTGCCCCTGTTGGAAGTATTTTGTCATGCCCCAGGTAATGGGCAATGCTCCTACTGTGCCCCTTGATTGGAGGTATTTTTGTTCACAAGGTGTTCATTGTGCGAATTTCCCTGCTGTTCAAACAAATAGTCATATGCAAACAAGGTTATTTTAAGAATGCAAAAGCCTATGTCTGTCTTGAATTTTGAAAAATGCATTTTTTGTAATACAGTGCGGTGTCAACTCAAGATTTTACAGCAAACCTTCAGGAGTCAGGATACCTTCGTAACAGTATGCTTTCGAACTAACCCATGCTTCAGCTAGGACTTTTAAGGGTTATATCGTGGCCTGGTTCACGGTTTAAGAAACAAAGGATAAAGGCTCAAATTTTATTTGTACCCACCCACTCTTCGTGATATTCTCCAAACCTAAACTCAGTTGATCATACGTTAGACCTTTGTTTGAGTCTTTGCTCTGACTTTCTGATGATGATTCGGATGTCGATGATTTACTCTGACTAGGCAGTCATCTTTAATTTTGTTGAGGGTTTGTGAGACCTCTTTCTTTTGATTTTTGTTATCCCTATTTTTTGCCTGAGCTGTTTCCTTTTTGGAATTACAGTCAGCGGGATGCCCCAGTTTCGTAAGTCCCTTTTATAGGTTCTGACTTCTTAGGCTTTTCATTTATGATTTTGATAATGACTGCCTATCTTTATTGAATGTTCGGAACCATCACTGTCTTTCTTTGTTTTGTAAAGATCTCTTCGGTGCCATTCGTCATGCACTTGGATCAACTGAGAGAACTACCCTGCCCCAGGTTATGATTAAGGGTTTTAATTTTTGAAAAGAAAAACTCCTACTTCTTTGGCTCTGATGGGTTGACGAGGGATTATCATCCTTATAACTCCAGTGTTTAGGGATTGAAACAATGCTTGTACCTCATCAGCGGGGTCTGTTCAAAAGCATACTGTAAATTATGGTATCGTTTTCGTCATCCTCCCTCAAGAGGTTTAGAATTTTCAATTACGAGTTGACCATCGCAAAAATATGAAAGCAGTTTTAAGCATAGTAAACATAATTAAATCAAGACAGACATGTGTAATGCATTCATGAAATAAAATAGTTTAACATGGTAATTGTTTATCTGAACAAGAAAGGAAAAATACAACTTTGAATTCAAATGAACAAAAATCTCTCGACTCTAGCCATGTTTTAGCGATGGAGCAGTGATCACGTTGGGAGTCTCGGCAGGCTCGAACTCGATCTCTTTGGCATCGATCATGTTCTGAATTTTGTACTTCAGTGCCCAACAGTCCTCAGTATCGTGCCCCGGGCTATCGGAATGATAAGCACACCTTGCTTCTGGATTGTAGCTAGGAGAGGAGGTCTTAGGATTGGCAGGAGGGTTGATCACTGCAATCAGGTTCATCTTCAACATGTGTTGCAATGCTTGTGACCATGGCATGTTAATGTTGGTGAATTGCCTTTTAGGCCCGTCCGGCCTTTGCTGGTTTCCCCTTTGTGGTTGACGGCGTGGTGCAGAACCAGAGATCATGACTGCCCCTGCATGTTGATCACGGCGACTCTTTTGACTGTATGCAGCATTAGATTCCTTCTTTCCCGTGTAAGGCTTTTTATGAATGTCGGAAGGTGTGGCCTCTTGAATTTTCCCACTCTTGATACCAGCTTCAATTCTTTCGCCAGTCAGGATGAGGTCGGTAAATCCAGCAGATGAGTTACCAATGAGGTGATTGAAGAATGGCCCGGATAGGGTCCCCAAGAACATATCAACGAGCTCCCGGTCAGTTAAGGGGGGCTGCACCCTTCCAGCAAGGTCTCTCCATCTTTGTGCGTACTCCTTGAAACCTTCACTTGACCCCAACGACATACCCTGGAGTTGGGTACGTGTGGGAGCAAGGTCGGCATTGTACTGGTACTGCTTATAGAAAGCAGTTGCCAACTCCTCCCAGTTACGAACTTTGGTCCCATCCAGCTGATAGAACCATTCGAGGTGAGTCCCTGAAAGACTTTCCTGGAAGAAGTGGATCCACAAATTCTTGTCCACCGTATATGGTTGAATTTTCCGAACATAGGACCTGAGATGTAACTTGGGACAAGACGCCCCGTCATACTTGGTAAAGGATGGTGCTTTGAACTTCCGAGGAATAATCACACCAGTTGACAAACCCAGATCTCCAAAATCCAGCCCAGGTACCTGTTGGATCTCCATAGCATTCAGCCTATCCTCCAACTGTTTGTACTTGTCCTCAGCCGGAGGGTACTGTTCGTCGTTGAAATCTGTCTCGTTGTCGGAGACCACTGGACTAGGCACCTCTCTCTCATGGTGACTGCTTTCCCTCACAGATGGAGTTGTCCTCTCAGTTTGAATCTGCGGTGCATTCCCAGATCTGCGTCTAGGGCTGAACAAAACAGTCCTCCTCTTCTTCTTTTCTTTCTTCAAGAGCAGAGCCTTCAGATCTTGCTGCCCCTGGGTCAAATTCATGATCAGTCCTTGGAACTGGGCATTCTGAGCCTGGAGGGCCTTGATAGTCTGCTCGGCTGATGATTCAGGATTCATGACGATCGGCTGAAATAAACAGCGAAGAAGGGTAAGCAACCTGTCCAAGGGGTACCTGCAATGCAATGAGATGTATGACATGCATGTAATGTTTTCAAGGACCTCGCGGGATAAACAGAGAAATTGTTAGAGTTGAGAACCGGTAACTTGATTGAAGGAACTTCATGTTGTTGAGAGTCCTTCTTCAAGGGTCAAAGGCTCACCATATCCAGTGGGTCATAGCCCCTGACACCCTTGGCTAGAGGAAAATAAATCCCCTTTGCCCCTTGCTGGGTAATTGGTTTATCATGACCTGCATCACATGCCCTTGAGATCCTTGAAACGGGTTAGGATGTATGCAATGGTATGCAATGGTATGATGTCATGCTATGCATGGGATAACATAAGATACCCTGTTATGAGCCCCAATTAAGGACTATAAACAACCTGCAAGAAACTTAGTAAACCCTGTTATGAGTCCCAATTAAGGACTATAAACAAAACCTGTAAGACTTAGTAATCCTGTTATGAGTCCCCATTTAGGACTATAAACAAAACCTGCGAGTAGTTCATGTGTCAGATAACAAGCATGCAAGTAGTCAAGTACGAAGGCACACAAGTCACACAAGAGAAGCCCTTAGAGTTTAGGCCAGCATGAGGTATAGGTATTACCCTCTTTCAGTTTGTTGGTTCATACCTGTCCTATCAAAGTAATCGGGTTCTTAGAGGATCCCAATATCATTGACTACCCTCAATCGGTCATAACTCCAGCATCGCAATCTTTTCTTGCGGCCAGAACCATCACGAGAGTTTAGCCTCAATGGGCGTAGCATACTGCTACTGTTCTACTGGCCAAGTTGGGTCATTTAAGGTTCTAAGGTCTGTTGGCGCTTGATGACTCCTTGGAAGACCCATATTCTCCCTGTTTCAACACGAGGGATATCGGTACAGACTAAGGCGCCACACCAACGTAGCCACTGCTTCACCCATGTCGGTATACGCCAGACAGGTCCCTCACAGATTATGCTACCTAAACAGGGTATCCCCAGATCCGGGTTAGGATCTATAGAGCTCCCAAGCAACCCACAATAATAAAGCAAGCAAAGAAGACAATTGAAAACACAATGATCTTAATCCTAAGGTACACCCCACTTTATAAGATAATTCCCCAGCAGATTCGCCAGTTCTGTGATCGGTGGATCTGGAACTGACTGTTTAACGCTGGTTCGCGAAATGTCGCGGAAGCAAGAGTCGCCACCGTCTTTTATTTTCTCCAAATGGAAAGGACAAAAGCACAGAAAAATTCCTTATAGAGATTGCTCTCGGTTCGGGAGGTAGATTATAGAAAGGGAAGGTGTTAACACCCTTTCTATCCATGGTTATCCATGGGCTCTTAGATACTTGCTCATTTGTGTTTTCAAAAATGGTTTGTTTGCTTTTCAACTGTGGGTTTTAAAAAGTTTCTTTGAAAATTCCAGTTCGACTCTTGTATCGGTCCTCAAGAGTGTTTGAAAAGTTGCTTTCGAAAGCTTTTTGAAAAGTGTCGGTGTGAAAAGTATTTTTGAATTTGTTTTTGAAATTAGAGCAAGTATCTACGAGAACCTACCTACCCTAAGGAATTCGTCTGTGTAAATGTCCTTTAGAGTAGTGCCAGCCCACCATTGAGAGGTAGGTAGCACCACCGTTGGAGGTGTTCGGGTCAATTCGAGTTTTAGGGACATGGTGATCACCAGAGCAATGGGAAGACACCTCAGAAGCTACCCTCATGCCAGGTTCCCGGATCATGAGGACTTACTAAGACATCCTCTACTCGACGATCACCTTTCGAAGGCAAGGCAACAGTGAGGCGTACCCTAGGGGTGGTGTGTGCGAATTGTGTGTCATTTTCATTGATATTTGTCTTGTCATGTCATTTGGTGTTCTATGCGCTTGATTTTATTTATGTCCATTCATTCTTTCATGCTTTTTGTTAACAGTTAATATTTGCGGGAAAAAGTAAATCTAAGGCTATTACAAATGGCGCGGGTCCACATCGCCAAAATTAAACCGGACCCGATTTGACGGAAAATAAATAATGCAAAGTAAAAAGCAAAGTGCGAGAAGTCATTGTTACAAAGCTTTGGGACAGATACATAATTATTGGAGCGAAATAAAGTAAATACGCGAAATTAAACAATTAAGTCGACACGAGGGCGTTGGACCCTTTTGCAAAATTAAATTAATAAGGAATTAAAATTAATATTAAAAGAGAATGTTTTTTTGGTATTTTTATGTTTTTTAAGATTTAATGAAAAAGAGAATTAATTGAAATTAAAATTGAATGCAAACCCTAATTCTAATGGCTTTTAAATTATTAAGAAAAATATTGAATTTTAACCTAATTTAACCTAAGTTATTTATGTACAATGTTAATTATGAAAACAAATAAAATAGATAATATTATTGTAAAAAAGAAAAATTAAAAAAGGAATAAAAAATTAATTAAACCTAATTCTATTTTTTCTTGTGTTTTTTATTATTAAAAGAAATTAAAATCACAACCTAATTAAACTAAATAATTACATATTAATTTATTTATGAAAATATTAGAAATAAAAATTAATTACTATATTTTATCTTTTCTGATTTTTGGCATTTTTGTATTTTGTAAAAAAAATAATTAATTAATCAAAACAATAAAATAAATAAAACAATAAAAAAAAAATGAAGAAAATGGCAAACCAGGGGGGGTTCAGGCCCCAATTGTGAGGTGTAATCCAAGCAAGTGAGCCCAATAGCCTCCAGGTCCATTTGACCTTTTCAGTCAACGTGTTAGCGTGTTGACTCGCGTCCATGCTGTTCTCCCCACCATAACCCTTGGATTGACATACTAGACGCGTGGCTGGCTGGATCTTGGGGTGTATGGTGCGTCCTGGACGTTAGCGCTGCATAGGAAGACATATAGCAAAATAATATGGAGATGATACAGACCTGGGGCTCGAACCCAGGTCTTGGACATTGCAAAGCAACACCTGTGCCACTGAAGCGCTTCAACGCATTTGATATATAAACAAACAACAATTAATAAAAAAGAAAAGAAAAACGTTAGTGGGTAAACGCACGCGAATTTCAAACGCTCCAATCAACGCTTTCCACGTGATCGTCTTCTTCACGTGTTTTCTCTTTTTTCTGAAACAAGAACGTATGGCAACGGTTTTAGAAGCGTTTCCTTAGGCATGCTACCAAGAAATAGCGATTAGGCCTATGCAACTCATAAATTAATCGCGACTATGGTAATCTCTTCGTCCAGGTCTGCTAAATTGAATGGTGGTGGTTTGGAGTCCTGATTTTTCCTCTTTGCAAAAGCCCCAAATTCCAGTCCTGCAAAACCCTAGAAAACTAACATGGCATATTGGCCTAGAACGCATGAAATTTCAATTAAAGGTTATGGTTAGCTTGTAAACTTCATCAGGAATATGAATCAATGAATAATATGTCATGAAGATGCATAAATTTAAAAACACGATCACAAATTTTTCACAAAGCATTCCAGGTTCTGTATACCAATTCTTTGCGTTTGGATGGGTGATTTTGATTGGAATGTGTTCAGTAGTCTCCAAGGAAGCTATTGGAATGAATTTCGTGCCTTGACTCGCCCTCTAACAATGGTTTCAGAATTGAGTTTTTAAGTGAAAATTCCAAGTTTGTATATTGGTCTCTAGCGCAGCTTTCAGTCTATTTGCATTAGGTTTCTCATCAGGCATATGTAGTGAACAAATTAGGTCAACAAAACTCAATAAAATCCAATGCAATAATGGTTTTGCATATTTGATTTTCTTAAGATCTTTTCATATCTTTTTCAAGTGTATTTTGTGTCAATTATGCTCAAATCAATCCAATTCTTTCCTATTTGACCTATGCACGAAATCTTGATGGCAAAGCATGTATAAAAAGATTTGAAAACTTAGATTAGTATTTTTCCCATATTTAATTTGATTTAAATGAATTAATGTGAATAAAAATTCAAATAAATAAATAAAAAATGAGAAAATACTTCCCTTTGGGCCAAGTGGTCGTGCACATGCTTGGAATGATGAATCCTGGAAGAAAAATGGGCCCATTAGCAATTTTAGGTCATTTGGATCAAAGTTGACTTTTCAAAATATCCAAAAATTTCCCAACTTCCACAAGGCATAACTTGCTCAATTTTTAAGCTTTTCTCATGTTCTTGGACATTTTGGAAAGTTCTTTGAGTCCTCTAACCAATGCCTTTGGTCCCATGTCATTTTGATTTACCAATCTCAAGTTATGGCCTTTGACTTAAAGTCCCTTTTTGTTGACTTTTGAAAATGACCTATAATGTTGAAACTGATAACTTTTTGTGAGAGCATTTCTTGGACTTGAAGTATGAAGATGAGTTGTAGGAAATGTCTTTCTCTTCAAAATGAGCTTTGGATGGGATTTTTCTGATAATCCATGTGAAAGTTATGCCCTGGTCAATTTCAGTTGACTTTTTCAGCTGTCCAAATATAGTAACTTTTGCATCTTGATGATTTTCTGAGCCAAATTTTGAGAATCATGATCAAGCATTGATCAAATGATGTTTGTGGCTTCAAAATGATATGTTGACCAAAAATTTGAACTTTTGACTGTCAAATGACCATTTTGCCCCTACAGTTGACTGTAGTGCAATTTAGGGTTTTGACTGTGCAATTTTGAGCTGAATGCCCTGAAACTTGATATGAGGATGCTTGACCATGTAGGCATGTGAGACTTGATTGGGCCTTTGAAACCTTCAATTTCTTGATTAGAACACAAACCCTAGTTTTGACTGTATAGGAGACCTTTGAACTATGCAACCCTTGGGGAATTTTGCAGCTTGGCTGGGCAATTTCTTGAAGAATATGGGAGGGCAAATTTTGGGGTAAAACACATTGGAACACCAATTTTCACATAACTTGGTTGTTTCATCTCAACCAAACCAGAATTTTGACAATTTGTAAAACAAACTCTCTCATTCTCTCAAACCTCCTCTATAAATAGAGAGGCCATTTGCAAGCCAAGAAAAAAAGTTTTTGGTGGTGTAGACAAGTTTTATCAAAACCCCTCATACTCTAAAAAAAACATAAATGTCCACAAAACCTCCACTCTTGAGTTTAGAAACAAAAATCTTCAAATCTCTCAAACCTTGCATTTATGTCCAAACAAACCATCCACATAATTCATATACATCATATAGAAGTTGTTCAAACACAAGAACAACTTTTGTAACATCATTATCATCATCGTCCAAACTCAAAAACATTGTCTTGCAAGTTGACTTGGTTGGATAGATTCAAACACTTTCAGCATGAAGTAAAGATTGGAACAACTTCAAGGAGGTCTAAGGAAGCTTAATCAATCACCACATTGCACCTGGAAACATCCATATATATTTCGATTTTTCACTTCAAGGGGTAAGCTTTCTCAAACCGTGATATCCTTGTTCATACATCATTTTACTTTCGTTTTCAAAAGAATAAAACAGAACAAATCAAAGTAGAAGAGTTGCAAACACTCAAAACTATAGAAAAATGGTTCTGGAAGTCTGACACAGACGGCTATGTCACCAGACACAGGCCGTGTCAGGAAGAAAACATGAAAAATGGAAAGACAGGGTTCTGACACGGTGCCCGTGTAACAGGACACAGCCCGTGTCCCTCTTACTGGGATTAAATCTTGGCAAAATGGCAGGACATGGTTCTGACACGGGTTACCGTGTCACAGGACACGGCCCATGTCAGCTCGTCTAGGACAGAAACATTATGCAGGAATAATTACAAGGTCCTGACACGGGTGCCCGTGTCACAAGACATGGCCCGTGTCAGCCAACCACCAAAATTCTTGATTTTTGAGACTTTTTGTTGATTTTTTTGGATCATTAATGGTTTGTAATAGTAATTAGGGCTTTATCGCTTTCATTCCCATTCATTAAACTTGTACCCCCATCCCCTAAAAGTATTGTGATAGGGTAGGACTTTAAATTTTCGTAATTTATCGCTTTCGAATAAAATTCTAGTTGTTGTACCCCTAAATTTTTCCTCCCATCTTTACTCAAAACATATTCCTAGAGGTACTCAATTGCTCAAGTTGACTAAGGATTAACCATACAAATCCTCCTCTTAAGACAATGAGCCTCAAACTAGGGTTTCCATTTTCATCAAGATGTTTGAGTTCCAAGGGTCCCAATTGGTATCCATTGCCCTAATATGTTCTCAAGATCATCCATGCCATGTTTCATGCCTTGCACAATGAGTTTGCTCAGTCAACTGCTCAGATACCTGAAAATCAACTGTCCTAGGGGAAAAGTCAAATGTGGCCCAAATACAGTCAAACTCTAAGAGTTTTGGTCAACATCAATACTTTGAAGTATTATCCATAATTTTATCAAGGGTTGATCATGATTCCTCAAGAAATACTCCTAACTCATCAAAAGTCAAAAATGCTAAATTAGGGTTTCTATAGGAAAAGTCAACCAAACTTTGACCAGGCATAACTTTCTCATACTTTATCAGAAATGTTTCATCCAAGGCTCATTTTGAAGAGAATTCAATTCCCAACAACTCATCTTTAGCCCTCAAGTCCAAAAAATGCACCCATGAAGAGATATAAATTCAGACATTATAGGTCATTTTAAAAAGTCAACAAAAACACCTTTTGGGTCAAAGCTTCTTACACGAACATGGAAGATCCAATTGAGATGAAACCAAAAGGGTTGTTTATAGGACATCCTAATATTTCTAAAAACTCCAAGAACACCCTCTTAAGGTTAAAATTAAGAGAGATATACATTGTCAAAGTTGGCCATTTTTGGAAATTTGCCCAAAGTTAACAATGCTTAAAATTGCATTTTTTTTCACATGGACCCATTTTTTCAAGATTGAATCTCACTCCTAGCATGGTCCACGACCTATGGGACCCTCCATGCCTTTTTATTTTTGTTTATTTAATTTATTTTAATTTTTATTCATTTAGATTCAAATAAAATCAAAATAAATCAAACTTATGGAATGAGATTTGTTTTGCATTGAATTATAGATCATGCAAGCTGTATAAACTCAAGAAAATCGTGCCAAGCCAAAAACAAGAGGGAATCTCCAATTTTGGAAAGATTTGAATAAAAAATTCAAGACCGTCAATCTATATATTCTTTCCAAGTTTTATTGACCTAATTGGATTCATTATTTATACAAAAGCTTTGTGAACCCTAGAGAAGGAGAATTCACGCGTAGCCTGTCTCCCTAGAGCAAAAACAAAACTCAATTTTTTGTCAAAAAAGTGCAGAGTGGATCTTCTTCCATAGGCCAATTCAGAGCATTCTAAGGATCAAACCATATTCCAGGACACTCATTGAAGTTATTGCAAGCATTATCAAGGCCTGGAGCATCAAGAATCACGCGCTAGCAACATCACGGTTTCCCTTCTTTCCAAAATCGATTACGATGATTCTTGCATTATAAACATGTCTTAATTATATATTTGTGCTTGTTATCATATTTACAACATACTGGATTGGTTTAATCGAAGTTTGAGTGCAGGTATGGACATCTGCCATGGCTAGGGTTCTGGAGCTCCAATTTGGGGAACCCTATTAGAGGCAAAATTAGGCAAAATTGAGGATTGTTTCATGATCAGGGGTTAATTTGCAATTGATCCATGGTTTTGGATGAAATTTATTCTGCTTGGATTGCATTTTTTATGTTTGCAGGTTTTTAGCCACGCACAAAAATCGTCACTATAGCCTATAGTGACGAGTTTTTCCATAGGTAAAAACCCAGTACCAAAAGCCATAGTCCTGGGAAGAAGACAATTAGGTGGCATACTCGCCTTCGGAGATTTGAATCACTCGCATTTTTTGGGGAAATACTACTTTGCTTGCTTTATGTTTAATTTGTTTGATTATATTAACGAATGATCCAGTGGCACAGTTGGTAAAGGCAACGCGTTTGGAAGAGAGAGGACCTGGGTTCGAGTCCCAGGTCCAGCATTTTGCTTTTTTCTAAATAATTCATATAGGTTCCAGTGTATGGCACCCCCATGCGTACACCATATACCCAAGATCCACCACCATCAGATCATGTCCTGGCCAGATCTCACGCCTCCAAGAAGCAGTCACATGGTGGACCTCCCAGAAGCCACCATGCTAGATCCAGCACAGGATATGGGCTGACATCAATCTGGGCCTGTCTAATTCTTCTTCACACCTCCAGGATTGCTTTCGCACCAGGCCCAATCTAATTTTTCTTTTTTTAATTTCTTTTATGTATTTTAATTATTTATTAAATCATCTTTACAAAAAAACAAAATCATTTTTTATTAAATCAAAAAATCACCAAAAATCACAAAAACATTAAAATCAGATTTTTAATAAAATATTTTATTTCATTAATTAATTAGATTAATTTAACTAGGGCAATTTAAATTCTTTTTTTTCCATAATTAAAATCAATTAGAAAATTAGGGTTAATTTGCAAATATTTAATTTTCTCAATAAAAAATAACAAAAATATTTTCTTTGATTTCCTTTGATTTTAGACTTTGATTCCCGTATTTAATTCGTCGCGCGCGCGCAATATTTTATTTTTAATTCCAATTATTGTATTTTATTTTTACTGTTCAATCCCCAGCTTTTAATTAGGGTTGTATGGAAAGATAACGATTAAATGAACGTAGAAAACCCTAATTGTGCAAAGATAACTGAGAAATAAACACTTACACATGCTCACTCCTAGGGTTTTCCCCACTTTGGTTGCCTTCGGTAAACGATCATGAAGTATAGGGAGTCTTAGTGGTTATCCTCTAGTCCCAAAAGATCAAAATGACTCATTCGAATGTTACCTTGGAAAGATCTTTAGGACTCTAGGGTAATTACTAAGGTTTCCAAACCATTGCTCTAGAGATCATAATTGTCCCTTTCGTCCCTTCCGATTATCCCTTAAACTCCAACAATGGAGCTACCTACTCCTTAATAGTAGGATAGCCTTGTCTAAAGGAAATAAGAAAATGAACAGACTTTTTTCGAGTAGGTAGAAACTTTTAGGCACTTGCTCAAAACAACAATTTTTACACATAAACTTTCAAACAAGTTTTTCAAACCAAAGTTTTCAAAAACATTTTGTCACATCCTTGAGGACAGATACAAGGGTTACCATAAAGTGAAACGCCACACTAAGGAAAATTTTAAAAGTTTTCAAAAGCACAAACACCCGAAAGCAATTTGAAAAATGAGCAAGTACCTAATAGCCCATGGAAAACCATGGATGGAAATGGTGCTAACACCTTCCCTTTCCATAATCTACCCCTGTACTCAGAAACATCTCGAAAAAAGTTTTTTCTGTTCTTTTTCCTTTTCCTTTGTTGGATGAAATAAAAGTCGGTGGTGACTCTTGCTTACCGAGACATTTGCGAACAAAAAATGCAAACCAGTAAAAATAGTCGTTTCTGCCACCGTATCACAGAACCGGCGACTCTGTTGGGGATTATTTAAAGTGGGGTATACCTTAGGATCTAGGTCATTTTTAAAATTGCTTTCTTGTTTGTTTTTCCTACTTTATATTTAAGGGTTTTTGCTTGGGTATTGTTGAAGATCCTACACCCGGTACTGGGGACACTTTTTAGGTAAACAACAATAGATCATGGAGACTGTACTACATAGACCGATATGGTTTAAGAGATGGTTGTGTTGGTGTGACACTTTGGTTGGTACCAGTATCCTTCGTGTTGAAACGAGGAGAATACGGGGCCACCGCATGGTATCGTGAAGAATTAATGGATATTAGAACCTTATTTGAACAAACCTGGCCATTAGAAAGTAGTGAGATAGATGGCCTCAGTATAAAGTTGAGCATTGGTTGATACTCGATGCTACTCTCATGCAATCAGACTTTTAGGATATTTTGGCCGCAAGAAAAGATTGCCTGAGCTGAAACAATGCTCGATAAAGGATGATCAGTGATATTGATAATCCTTAGAACACGGTTACTTTTCTAAGACAGGTTTGAAACCAGCTAAAGAGGGTACTTACCTTTAACCTCATGCAAGCCTTTGAACCTAAAGTCTTTTGTGTGCTTTCCTTATGTGTGATTTACTTTTTTTGAACATAACATCATGCATCATGAAATAGCATCCATTCTTATTACACTAACCATTTTAAGGACTAAAGGAATTTATCTTTGTTCTATTTTGCAGATCATGGCTTCCGCTCGTAGAAACACTATTCGAATCAGCTTTGTGAGAATACCTCTCCAACTCAAGGAGCTAGTATCAAGGGTTCCTGAAACTTCTTCGTTCACTAAGAGACATGGTCGACTTCTCAACCTGGTTACTTCGAGCTTTGATGAAAAGATGATGGGTATACTCTTTCAGTTCTTTGATCCCAAGCACCACTGCTTCAACTTTTCAGACTATCAGTTGGTGCCTACCATGGAAGAGTTCTCTCAGTTATTGGATCTACCTATTCTTGACCAGATGCCTTTCACAGGTTTAAAAGAGGTTCCCAAGCCAGAAGTCATTGCCTCAGCTTTGCATCTGAAATGGGCCGACGTGGTATCCAATTAAGAAATAAGAAGCAAAGTCAAGGGTTTTCTAGCCAAGTTCCTAATAGAGAAGGCCCAGCTGTTTTGGGATGATTTGGAATTTCAGGCTTTTGAGGAGGTCTTGGCCCTTCTAATCTATGGGTTAGTATTGTTCCCTAATCCATAATTACTCATAGATGTGAATGCTATCAAGATCTTCCTCTCTCGCAACCCTGTGCCTACTTTGTTCAAAAATATCTTGCATGCTCTCCATACTCGTACTATGAAGGGAAGAGGGGTTCTTATGTGATGCATGCAATTACTGTCGAGGTGGTTTATTTCTCACCTTACTAAGTCAGTGCTGAAGAATGAAGAAGGTTTGGGTTGGTCGCAAAGGATAATGTCACTTTCTCACGCGGATATTCTCTGGTATTCCCGATCTATGGGAGATATTTCTATTATTTACCGCTGCGGGGAGTTCCCTAATATCCCACTACTTGGTATTAAGGGAGGCATAACTTACAATCCTTATCTTGCTCTGCGACAATTTGGTTACGCTCGAAGGGATGGTCCTCACGAGATGCTTATCCAAGGCATTATGTTCAACTATGAGGATGATGTTCAAGGGTATCGCCAGAGGTTCATACGAGCCTGGGGCATGATAAACAGATCTGACGTAAAGACTTTGGGACCGAAGGTGTCCATTCCTATGGAACCTTATCTTTAATGGGTACGAGCTCGTGCTCAAAAAATTATGATGCCGTACGTAGTCGTCCTACCAGTGATTATGGAGCCAATTACTAAAGGGGATATTCCCTACATGGTTCTTCATCCTGATATGTCCATCGATCTTGAAGAACTACAGAGGTCCTGGATTCAGTTGAAGAAGCAGTGGGATACTTATAGGGACCAATTCTATGCCAAGGAGAAGAAAGTTTTAGAGCTCACAAAGCAGCTTCATGAGGAAAGAAGCCTTAATGTCTATCTCGGCATGAAGAGGAAGCATCCATGGGAAAATTGATTTCTTTTAGTTTTTTAGAATTTTCAATTGTAACGCCTAAAAGGTAATTGTATTTTGAATTCTACTAATAAAATCGTTGTTTCATTTTGGTTCGCAAATTTAAATTTCCCAAAGTCCTTGAAATCATTGCATACACATGCCATGCATATCAATGCATAAACAGGTTTCATAACAGGTTTCTCATCTTTTGCGTTATTTATTTCAGCAAAAATGTCTTATGAACAAAGTATCAAGGACCTCCAGGCATAAAATTCCCAATTTCAGAAAATGTTCATAGCCTTGGCTAAAGGGCAAGAAGATCTGAAGGCCCTTATTCTGAAAGAGAAAAAGAAGAAGAAGATCGTTGGTGTTCTGAATCTGGGCAGAAGATTCAAGGGACCATTGAAGCAACCGGTTGATATGACCTCCTCGTCTAAAGAAGGGGAGAATCAAGAGGGAGAGACAAAGGAGGAGGACCCTAGCCCAGAGGTTTCTGATAATGGAAATGATTGCAATGATGAACAGTATCCTCTGGCCGAGGATAGATATAAATAGCTAGAGGATCGTCTAAGCACAATGGAGATCCAAAGAATACAAGGGCTGGATTTTGAAGAGTTGGGTTTGGTATCTGAGATTGTCATCCCACCAAAGTTCAAGGTCTCCACATTCTCTAAGTACGACGGTGTCTCCTGCCCTAAGTTGCATTTAAGATCCTATGTCAGGAAGATCTAGCCTCACACTGCTGACCAGAAGTTATGGGTCCATTTCTTCCAAGAAAGTTTGACCGGCACTCAACTGGATTGGTTCTATCAGTTGGAAGGAACCAACATCCATACCTGGGAAGACTTGGCTACTGCTTTCTACAAGCAGTACCAATACAACACTGACCTGGAACTAACTCGAGTGCAACTGCAGAATATGTCCATGGGCTCGAAAGAAGGGTTCAAGGAATATGCACAAAAATGGAGGGATCTAGCTGGCAGAGTACAACCTCCTCTGACTGATCGTGAAATCGTAGACATGTTCATGGGCACTCTGATAGGACTATTCTTCAATTTTATAATTGGGAGTTCCTCATCCGGGTTCACAGAGATGGTTCTGACATGAGAGAGGATCGAAAATGGTACAGGAGCGGGAAAATCTCGATGGCTGCATCTTCTAGTGCTGAGAAGAAGTCATTTGGTGGTAAGGGGGAAGCCAATGATGTGCACGACCAGAAGGGGCGTAATAAGGCAGACTACCACCAATCCGTGGGGGCAGTGTTGGTCTCTAATTCGGCATGCGCACAACAACCACAACAACGAAACAACCAGCCAAGGGTAGAAAGACCTCAAAGGCAATTCACCCAAATCAATATGCCATTGTCACAAGCATTGTAGCACATGTTGAAGATGAATCTGATCACGGTGCCAGATGCAAGATGTACTTATCATTCTAGCAGCCCGGGGCATGATACTAACGATTGTTGGGCGCTGAAATACAAGATTCAAAATATGATTGACGCCAAGGAGATTGAATTAGACCCTCCCGAGACTCCCAACGTGATCACTACTCCCATGCCAAATTATGGCTAGGATTGAAAGCATTTTTGTTCATTTGAATTCTCAAGTTGTATTTTCTTTGTTTATTCGAACAATTATTGTCATGTCAAAACTTTTTTATTTAATTAATACATTACACATGTTTTGTCTTGAATTAATATGTTTTCATTATGCTTAAACTGCTTTATACTTCCTTTTCGTGATATTCAACTCTCGATTAAAAGCTCTAAGCCTTAGAGGAAGGATGACGGAAATGATACCACAATCTATATACTATGCTTTTGAGCAGACCCCCTAACAATGTACAGACGTTGTTTCAAATCCCAAACAGTGGAGTTATAAGGAAGATAATCCCTAGTCAACCCCTTTGAGCCAAAGAAGTAGGAGTTTTTCTTTCACATAAATTTAAACCCTTAATCATAACCTGGGGCAGGGTAATTTTCTCAGTTAATTCAGAGGTGCATTCAGTCGCAATCTTCAGCTTCGTACACAATGAATGGCATCTAATACGTCCTTCCAAATAAAAATACGGTGATGGTTCCACATAATTGTCAATACATGCAGTCATTATCTCTCAAAATAAAAACCCACTAAGTCAAAACCTATGAAGGAGACTTAAGAAAAAAAACTAGGGCATCCCGTTGACTGTAATCACAAAAAGAAATAGTTCAGGCAAAATACAGGGATAGTAAAATCAAAAAGAAAGAGGTCCTACAAATCCTCGACAAAAAAGACTGGCTACTCAAAATAAACTGTCAGTATCCGAACCATCATCGGAACATCAAGGACAAGATGCCAGACTCAATCGGGATTTAAACACACAATTAACTGAGCATAGGACTGAAGAACATCACGAAGAGCGGGTGGGTACAAATAAACTTTGAACCTTTATTTTTTGTTTCTTAAACCGTGAACCAGGCCGCGTTATAACACTTAAAATTCCTAGCTGAAGCATGGGTTAGTTTGAGAGCATACTGTTACAAAGGTATCCTGACTCCTGTAGGAGTTGTTACGAATCCTGAGTTGATATCACATTCTTGCAAATTTTGTTTTACTACACAAAACACATTTTCAAAAAAATGAATTTTCAAACTTCAAGACAGACATGAGTTTTGCATTCTTTAAATGACATTGTTTACATATGACTAATTGTTTTACAGCAGAGAAATCCGCACAATGGATATTCAATGAACAGACACCCTCTAAATAGACAAAATCACCTCAGCGGGAAAGACACTTCCAATAACAGGTCTTCCATAAGCAAGGGGCATGACATGATGTCTAACACACCTGGGGCAGTCTCTCCAAAGGTGCCAAATAACCAGGGGCAGATATCCATCTGAATCACTTGGGGCATTAAACATGGATTCCAGAAGCGAACCCTGTACGATCAAACAAACATCTTATGGCAGTGTGGAAACACTTACTACTATGGAAAGTGACAATTCTCCGTACCCAGTGAACATGGATATAGTCAGAAAATACTACGCATGAATAAAGACCCGCTAGGTTTACTGGGCTAGGAAAAATTAGGGATAAAAACAAAAAATCTGTACACCCGGAAAGTCGAAAACCTGAAAAGGCGGCTTGGGCAAAAAAGGGTATCCCGGTGGACTGAAAATTTGGATAGACAGTCCAGGAAAAAGTTAGGGATTAAAGCGTACGGCTATGTCCCGTCATTGTGTCACTTGCCTATCAGTAAAAGACTTATCATTTCGATCGACAGTTACCAAGCACCCCAAGATTTGGGATAACACTCAAGCTATCCACAAAGCCTCCGCAGGTACTTACTCCAGCAGGTACAGAGGTAGAAAAAATCCTGATGCGATGTCATTACCGTGTCCTCAGCATGCGTCCCAGTGACATCTACACTCTCCATGGAGTAGAGGCAACTAAAGCTTTGATATAGGCTTCCCTAAACAGGATTTACTTTCCATAACAAAGTTCCTTCAGAAAACTGACATCTATGTTCCCCATCCGAATTTTATAATCACAAGAGGTTCATAAAGTTATCTCCCAAGCAGAGTTTATTTCTATGAATACATAAGATCAATCCCCAACATAGCTTATTCCCCCAGCTACGAAAGTTCATCCCCCAGCGGAGCTTATTTCTCTGAATCGGCAAAATTTTCCCGCGAAGCATCTCCTCTCGCAGCAGAGTTATTCCATGCAGAATTATTCTCAAGCAGAGTCTCTCCCCAGTAGAATATCCGTAAACAAGGAGCAAATCCCCAACATAGTCATCTCCGTTCACCATCCCCAGCGGAAGGTGAAGAACCACATTTTCTACAACGGCCAGGAATTAAATTTCCAGTGCTCTCCAACAGCAGGCAAGGATTTATTTTCCCATACTCGGACGTGTCACAATAGCATTTCATGTTCATACGTCTTGACGTGCTCACACATATTGCATACAGCATAATCTCATTTATTTTGATAACATCATCATACAATGCATTTCATGCATCACATATACTTAATCATGTACCTTTTCAGGAAAGATGGTTATCATCAACAATTTCCAGCAGGTCCAAGATTACCTCCTGAAACTAAATAGAGTAATTATCTGTGCAACCCAATGCAGCTTTACACGGGTTCGTCACGAAGCAATCTTACATAGATTTCTCCTAAATGCAGCTTCACACGGGCCCCTTCTCATACATTTCCAAATAAAGTTTCACACAAACTCATCACGAAGTAACCCTACAATCCAAGTTCCTTCCCATAGCCCTACGCAGACTTATCCCGATGTAACCTTACCCAGGTTCCTTCTGAAGTTTTACACGAACTTATCCCAAAGTAACCTTACCCAGGTTCCTTCTGAAGTCCTACACGGACTTATCCCGAAGTAACCTTACCCAGGTTCCTTCTGAAGTTTTACACGAACTTATCTCGAATTAACCTTACCCAGGTTTCTTATAATGTTTTACACGGACTTATCCAAAGTAACCTTACCCAGGTTCCTTCTGAATTTTTACTCAGACTCATCCTGAAGCAACCCTACCCAGGTTCCTTCTTAAAATTTCCCGATGTAGTTTTACCCAAACTCCTCACGAAGCAACCTTACCCAGGTTCCTTCTCGGTTCAGATGCAGTTTTACCCAAACTCCTTACAAAGCAACCTTACCCAGGTTTCTTCTTGGTTCAGATGCAATTTTACCCAAACTCCTCACGAAGCAACCTTACCCAGGTTCCTTCTCGGTTCAGATGCAGTTTTACCCAAACTCCTCACGAAGCAACCTTACCCAGGTTCCTTCTCGGTTCATATGCAGTTTTACCCAAACTCCTCGTGAAGCAACCCTACCCAGGTCCCTTCTCGGTTCAGATGCAGTTTTACCCAAAATCATCATGAAGCAACCCTACCCAGGTTCCTTCTCATAGCCCTACTATCTAGGCTTTCATTCCGAAGTAACCATACTATCCAGGTTCCTTCTCTTTTATCTCCAGACAATATTTTACAACACTGTAAGACCTGGACCCAACCAGGTATGGTCGATTTCACATTTCCTCGGTAAGTTGTTGTGCAACCTGGACCCTGATCAGATAAGCGATTTCACTCCTGCCTCCTTAATCAAGAGTTAATTCCCTAATAGAGTAATGGACAACCGGAGCTCCTAGACTCTATTTCCCAGGACATAAATCAATATTCCCCGGTGAAGTCCTCCTCAACGGTAGGTACAGGAATTCTCACAAAGGAATCTCTTATGCAACCAATATCTTTCTGGATGGCATCTTTAAGCCCATCTCCGATGATTCTCCGTCACCTTCCAAATGGCATCTGTAAGCCCATTCTCGATATTATCGATCAACATTCACTTCATGTGAGTGCAAATTTCTGGGCACTCTAGTGTTCAATCATCTTCCACCCTCAGATCACGAAAGGCAGACAAGTCAATCTACATCCTCAGGTATAAGAAGATTGAATAGGGGAAGATGTTGTACCCCAATATTTTCCCTCCCATTTTTACTCAAAGCATATTCCTAGAGGTTCTCAATTGCTCAAGTTGACTAAGGATTGACCAGACAAATCCTCCTCTTAAGATAATGAGCCTCAAACTAGGGTTTCAATTTTCATCAAGATGTTTGAGTTCCAAGGGTCCCAATTGGTCTCCACTGCCATAATATGTTCTCAAGAACATCCATACCAAGTTTCATTCCTTGCACAATGAGTTTGCTCAGTCAACTGCTCAGATACCTGAAAATCAACTATACTAGGGGAAAAGTCAACCGTGGCCCAAATATAATCAAACTTCAAGATTCTTGGTCAACATCAATATTTTGAAGTATTATCCATCATTTTATCAAGGGTTGATCATGATTCCTCGAGAAATGCTCCTAACTCGTCAAAAGTCAAAAATGCTAAATTAGGGTTTTTATAGGAAAAGTCAACCAAACTTTGACCAGAAATAACTTTATCATACTTTATCATAAATTTATCATCCAAGGCTCATTTTGAAGATAATTCAATTCCCTACAACTCATCTTCAGCCCTCAAGTCTAAAAAATGTACTCATGAAGAGATATAAATTAAGACATTATTGGTTATTTCAAAAAGTCAACAAAAACACCTTTTAGGTCAAAGCTTCTTACATGAACATGGAAGATCCAATTGAGATGAACCTAAATGGTTTGTTTAGAGGACATCCTAAGCTTTCTAAAAAGTCCAAGAACACCCTCTTAGGGTCAAAATTGAGAGAGATATGCATTGTCAAAGTTGGCCATTTTTGGAAATTTGCCCAAAGTCAACAATGCTCAAAATTGCATTTTTTTTTCCACATGGGCACATTTTTTCAAGATTGAATCTCAGTCCTAGCATGGTCGACGACCTATGGAACCCTCCATGCCTTTTTATTTTTGTTTATTTAATTTATTTTGATTTTTATTCATTTAAATTCAAAATTAAATCAAATTAAATCAAAATAAATCAAACTTATGGAATGGGATTTGTTTTGCATTGAATTATAGATCATGCAAGCTGTATAACCTCAAGCAAATCATGCCAAACCAAAAACAAGAGGAAATATCCAATTTTGGAAAGATTTGAATCAAAAATTCAAGACCATCAATCTCTTGATTCTTTCCAAGTTTTATTGAACTAATTGGATTCATTATTTATACAAAAGCTTTGTGAACCCTAGAGAAGGAGAATTCACGTGCAGCCTGCCTGGCTAGAGCAAAAACAAAACTCAATTTTTGGTCAAAAAAGTGCAGACTGGATCTTCTTCCATAGGCCAGTTCAGAGCATTCTAAGGATCAAACCATATTCATGGACACTCACTGAAGCTGTTGCGAGGATTATCAAGGCCTGGAGCATCAAGAATCGCGCGCTAGAAACATCACGGTTTTCCCTTCTTTCCAAAATCGATTACAATGATTCTTGCATCATAAACATGTTTTAATTATATATCTGTGCTTGTTATCATATTTACAACATACTAGATTGGTTTGATTGAAGTTTGAGTGCAGGTATGGACATCTGCCATGGCTAGGGTTCCGGAGCTCCAATTTGGTGAACCCTAATTAGAGGCAAAATTAGGCTAAATTGAGGATTGTTTCATGCTCAGGGGTTAATTTGCAATTGATCCATGGTTTTGGATGGAATTTATTCTTATTGGATTGCATTTTTTATGTTTGCAAGTTTGTAGCCACGCACAAAAACCGTCACTATAGCCTATAGTGACGAGTTTGTCCGTAGGTAAAAACCCAGTACCAAAAGCCACAGTCCTGGGAAGAAGACAATTAGGTGGCAGACTCCCATTGGGAGATTTGAATCACGCGCATTTTTTTGGGAAATACTACTTTGCTTGCTTTATGTTTTATTTGTTTGATTATATTAACGAATGATCCCGTGGCACAGTTGGTAAAGGCAGCGCGTTTGGAAGAGAGAGGACCTGGGTTTGAGTCCCAGGTCTAGCATTTTGCTATTTTATGAATAATTCTTGTAGGTTCTAGTGTATGGCACCCCCATACGTACACCATACACCCAAGACCCACCACCTTCAGATCATGTCCTGCCAGATCTCACGCTTCCAAGAAGCAGTCAGATGGTGGACCTCCCAGAAGCCATCACGCTAGATCCAACGCAGAATTTGGGCTGGCATCAATCTGGGCCTGTCCAATTCTTCTTCACACTTCCAGGATTGCTTTCACACCAGGCCCAATCTAATTTTTCTTTTTTTAATTTATTTTATTTATTTTAATTATTTGTTTAATTATCTTTACAAAAAAACAAAATCATTTTTTATTAAATAAAAAAATCACAAAAAATCACAAAAACATTAAAATCAGATTTTTCATAAAATATTTTATTTCATTAATTAATTAGATTAATTTAACTAGGGCAATTTAAATTCTTTTTTTCCATAATTAAAATCAATGAGAAAATTAGGGTTAATTTGCAAATATTTAATTTTCTCAATCAAAAAATAACAAAAATATTTTCTTTGATTTTAGACTTTGATTCCCATATTTAATTTGTCACGCGCGTAATAATTTATTTTTAATTCCAATTATTATATTTGCTTCGAGTTTGTAATAACTTTTAATTAGGGTTTATTTTGTTGCTTATTATTTTACTGTTCAATCCCCAATTTTTGGTTATGTGACCCCCTCCCCGAAGCTTTGTAATAGCGTAGATTTACTTTTCCGCTTTTAATTTTCTGCAACTATAAACTGTTAGATGATTTATAATAGGGTTGTATGGAAAGATAACGATTAAATGAACGTAGAAAACCCTAATTGTGCAAAGATGAATAAACTGAGAAATAAACACTTGCACATGCTCACTCCTAGGGTTTTCCCCACTTCGGTTGCCTTCGGTAAACGATCATGAAGTATAGGGAGTCTTAGTGGTTGTCTTCTAGTCCCAAAAGATAAAAAATGACCCATTCGAATGTTGCCTCAGAAAGATCTTTAGGACTCTAGGGTAATTACTAAAGTTTCCAAACCATTGCTCTAGTGATCGTAAGTATCCCTTTCGTCCCTTAAACTCCAACGATGGAGCTACCTACTCCTTAGTAGTAGGATAGAGCTGTCTAAAGGAAATAAGAAAATGAATAGACTTTTTCGAGTAGGTAGAATCTTTTAGGCACTTGCTCAAAACAACAATTTTTACATATACACTTTCAAACAAGTTTTTCAAACCAAAGTTTTCAAAAAAACTTTATCACATCCTTGAGGACAGATACAAGGGTTACCATAAAGTGAAACGCCGCACTAAGGCAAATTTCAAAACTTTTCAAAAGCACAAACACCCGAAAGAAATTTCAAAAATGAGCAAGTACCTAAGAGCCCATGGAAAACCATGGATGGAAAGGGTGTTAACACCCTCCTTTTCCATAATCTACCCTTCGTACTCAGAAACATCTCGAAAAAAGGTTTTTTCTGTTCTTTTTCCTTTTCCTTTGTTGGATTAAATAAAAGCCTGTGGGACTCTTGCTTACTGCGACATTTGCGAACAAAAACGCAAACCAGTAAAAACAGTCGGTTCTACCACCGTATCACACTAGTAATTAGGGTTTGTATGGCAAGACTAAAATCAACCAATAGAAAACCCTAATTCAAGACAAATAAAGCATGAAAAACAATCACTTTGCACACATGAACCTCTAGGGTTAACCTCGCTTGTTTCCTTGAGAAGAAAATATTCATGTCTCTCGAACGTGGGATACTTTAGCAATGACCCTCAAATACAAGATCGTAGTCCCTCGATGACCCTTCAATGTTTCCTTCGGTAAACGATCATAGACCCTTAAAACAAATTGCTAAGGTATCTTACAATGTTGCCTTCTATGATTATATGATGACCCACGTCCGTTCCTTCACATTCAATGATAGGGCTTCTTATCAATCAATGGTAAGATAACAATATCTAAAGGAGGAGGAAAAGAACTAAGACTTTTTGAGTAGGTAGAATGCTCATAGTTGCTTTCTCACAACCATTTTCAAAACAACATCATTTCAAACACACCAACACTTCCAAATGAAATATTTTCAAAAGTCAACAATTTTTATGCATTCGTATAGAGACGAGAATCATTACAGAGTTCTCCTAAATGAAGGCACTTTTCAAAAATACTTTGAAAACCAATCACAAACACATTTCAAACAAAGAATTTTAAAGTGGGCTAGCAACTAAGATCTCGTAGATAACTACGGATGAAAAGGGTGCTAACACCTTCCCTTTTCATAACCTAGCCCCCAAACTCAAGAAAATATCTCAAAAGGTATTTCCTGTTCTTTTCACCCTTTCCTTTATTGAAAATAAGAAAAGTATGTGGCGACTCTTGCTATCCGCAACAATTGCGATTAAACACAAAACACCCAAGTCAATTCTCTTACCGTATCACACCATGGTAGACGGTTGTCAAGCATTTCTCTTTAATGAGGTTGAGTTGATCAAGTTGTGTTTGAACTCATTCGGATTCCTCGGGCTTTGTTTCCCTAAGCACTCAGAGTATTGGAATTTCTATTTCAACTGGGAGTACTGCCTTCATGCCATATACTAGAGAAAAAGGCGTTGTACCTGTTGATATGCGTACAGAGGTACGATAGCCATGCAGAGCAAAGGAAATCATTTTATGCCAATCTTTGTACGTCTTCACCATTTTTTGAAGGATCTTCTTAATATTCTTTTTTTCCGCTTCGACAGCCCCATTCATCTTAGGTTGATATGGTAAAGAATTATAATGATCAATCTTGAAATTGTCACATAATTCTTTCATCATTTGGTTGTTCAGATTAGACCCGTTATCAGTTATGATCTTTTTTGGAACCCCATATCTGCATATGAGATTTTTCTTGATGAACCAAGTGACCACCTAGCTTGTCACATTTGCATAGGATGCTGCTTCTACCCACTTGGTGAAGTAATCAATGATGACTAGTATAAATCGGTGTCTATTAGATGCTTTCAATTTGATCATACATATCATATCAATTCTCCACATTGAGAATAGACAATGAGAGCTCATGACATTTAGATTAGTAGGAGGCACTTTCAATTTTTTGGCGTAGATTTGGCACTTGTGGCAATTTTTGTGTAATGATAGCAATATGCTTCTGTGATACGGTGACAGAGCCGACTGTTTTTACTGGTTTGTGTTTTGTGTTTTTTGTTCGCAAAATGTCACGGTAAGCTAGAGTCGCCACCGAATTTTAATTCATCCAATCATGGAAAAGGAAAAAGAACAGAAAAAACCTTTTTTCGAGATATTCTGAGTACGGGGGGTAGATTATAGAAAGGGAAGGTGTTAGCACCCTTTCTATCCATGGTTTTCCATGGGATCTTAGGTACTTGATCATTTTTTCAAATTGCTTATGTGTGCTTGTTTTGAAATTTTTTTACTTTGTGATAACCCTTGTATCAGTCCTCAAGAGTGTGACAAAGTTTGTTTTGAAAATTGTTTTGAAAGATGTTTGTGTGAAAAGTTTTTATTGTTTGAGCAAGTACCTAGGAAATAATCTATGTACTCGAAAAAAGATTGTTCGTTCTCGTTTCCTTTAGACAGCGTTATCCCACTATTAAGGAGTAGGTAGCACAGTCGTTGGAGTTTGTAAGGGACATTCGAAAGGGACAAGTACAATCACTAAAGCAACAGTTAGAAAACTTTAGTAGTAATCCTAGAGTCTTAAGATCTTTTCGAGGCAACATTCGAATGGGACACTTTGATCTTTTAGACTGGAGGGCAACAACTAAAATCCCTTATGCTTAATGACTGTTTTACCGAAGGCAACCGAAGTGAGGTAAACCCTAGGAGTGAATATGTGCATATGAATTGTTTCAGTTATTTAATCTTTGCACATTAGGTGATCTACCGTTTTAATTTCAAGTAATCTTCCCATACAATCCTATTGGCAGGAATTTAAAGTGCGAAAAATAAACCTAGTTATTACAAGGCTTTGACAGTTACATAATTATCTTGACGGAAAATAAAAATGCGGAAGCTTAAAACCCTAATTAAAAATATTACAAACTCGAAACAGTTATAATAATAATAAAACAAATTAAAATGCACGCGACAAATTAAATGTGAGAAAAATTGAGAACCCTAAAAATCTAATTGAAAAAATATTTAAGTTATTTTTTTTAGAAAATACTTAATTAGGTTATGTACAATTAAAACCTTAATTCTAATCATTTTTTAATTATAAAAATAAATTGAAATTAACCTAATTTAAACTAAATTAAATAATTCAATAAAATATTTTGTAAAAGAGATTTTATGTATTTTTGTGGTTTTTTATTTGAGAAAAGAAGCAATTTAATTACAAAATTTAAAACCTAGTTTCTATTTAATTTTAATTAAAACAAATCATCAAATAAAACTAATTAACCTAATTTATTTTCAAAAATATTAATTTGAATTAATAATATTTAATTCGGTATTTTTGTGATTTATTAGTTTTATAAAAAATAATAATTTTTGTGTTAATTAATTAAAACAATTAAAGAAAATAAATTAAAGAAATTAAAAAAATAATAGAAAGAAAAGTAGACTGGGCCTGTATGTTGTTAGCAAATGGGGGGTGCAAATCTGAATTAATTTTGGGCCCAAGGCTGATGGCCCAACCCCTGCGCTGAAACCTATGTGTTGGTCTTCTGATGGTTCACCATGATCTCTCATCTGGAGTGCGTTAGATCTCATGCTAGGCTGATCAAGTGGTTGGATGTTGGTGACGTATGGTAGACATCTGGATGAGAGCTACACATGATCTGTTGAGAGAAAATAAAATAAAGAGAAACGCTGGGACCTGGGATCGAACCCAGGTCCTTATGCTTTCCAACAACACACCTCTGCCAGCTGGGCTACGCTGGTTAGTTGTTAAAGAAATAAGAATAATGCATAATATATCAAAACAAATTCCAGGAGGCTGAAACAAAAATCACGCGCATTATTTTCAAATGAACCAATAGGGTGATGCCAAATCACTTTCTTCTACCTCCAGCCCGTCGTCTTAGGTATATGACCTATACCTACAGACCATGTCCATTGCTACAACCTGCGTGCTTCAAACATCAAAAATATACATGATAAATGAATTCAAAGACCAGGGATCGATTGGTCTTGATGCCACGATCATCCCAGTATCCAATTCTTGGCCTAATTTTTCCTGTATCAAGAAGCTCCAAAACATGGCTTCAAACCCTAGCCATGACAATTGTCAGCATACGCGTTAAAACATCAATAAAACATAACCAATACGTTGCAAACATGATAATAAACACATATATGCCATTATAACATGTTCATGATGCGTGAATCACAGTAATTGAATTTAGAAAAACAGAGCAAATCGTGGGACTGCTACGTGATGATTCTGGACCTGGGGCGGCTTGCAATTGATTGGGATATGTTCCCGGGATGTCCAGCAAGCTATTGGTAATGTTAGAACGGCTTGACTTGGCCTCTAGAATAGAAATCGAATCACCACTTTTCTTTGAAATTTTGAAGTTTTGTTATGCCTCTTTTCATGACTTCCACCTTGTCCCATGCCTTGTACATGTCCAATATATATCTAAGAATGAATTAGGGTTATAAAATTGGATTGAATCTTTGCAATTATGAGAGATTTGATTTGATTTCCATGCTACATGTAAACTTGCTATTTTGAGCCAAATTATCCCTTTCTTGTACCAATTATGCTTGATTCGTTTTGGTCTCGATATCTCAGCATATTTTGATTGCCAACCTGTCCAAAAACCAAATCAAAACATATCTTTGCTATTATTCACCAATTATTTGATTTAATTCAATTTTTAATTAATAAAAAATCAAAATAAATTGAAAAGTGAAGCAAATAATGTGTGGGTGAATATTTGGGTCATGGACCTTGTTATAAGTGAGGTGCAAGCATAAAAAGTTAGGCCCATTTGGCAAAAAATGCATTTTTGAGCACATTTGACTTTTAGCAATTTTGTAAAAAAGGTCAACTTTGATAAGGCATATCTCCTCCAATTTTAACCCTAGAGAGGTGTTCTTGGACTTTGTAGAAATATTATGACTTCCCCTAAGCAACCTTTTTGGTATCATCTCAATTGAGTCTTCCATGTTCATGTAAAAAGCTTTGACCCAAAAGGTGTTTTTGTTGACTTTTCAAAAGGACCCATAATGTAGAAATTCATATCTTTTTATGAGTACATATTTTGAACTTGTGGGATGAATATGAGTTGTAGGGAATTGAATACTCTTCAAAATGATATTTGGATGGAAACTTTCTGATAAAGCATGTGGAAGTTATGCTTGGTCAAAGTTTGGTTGACTTTTACTGAGAAACCCTGATTTAGCAACTATTGGGTTTTGATGAATTTGGAGCATTCCTTGGGGAATCATGATCAACCATTGATCAAATGATGAAATTAACTTCAATATTTTGATGTTGACCAAAAATCTTGAAGTTTGATTGTATGTGGATCACAGTTGACTTTTGACCTAATATAGTCGATTCTCAAGCATCTGAGCAGTTGACTGAGAAAACTTCTTATGCAAGGCATGAAACATGACATGTAGAGTCTTGAGAACATATTAGGACCAAGGATAGAATATAAGATCTTTGGAGTCCACCTATCTTGATGAAAATGGAAACCCTAATTTGAGACACCCTGCCTTAGGAGAGAGTTTGTCTGGTCAACTCTTGGGAAAACTTGAGCAAATTGAGGATCTCTAGGAGTATGTGTTGAGTAAAATTAGAGGGAAAATTTTGGGGTACAACAGCTTCTATTGTTAACCAGTAATACCCTGCTCGTAGAATTTTTCTTTCCATAGCATGCCCATTTGTATGGATTCTGAAAGTGCCTTAATGGATTTCTCTCATAAGCGTGCCCGCTTCTTGTTTCTCCACACACCTGAGTAGCACCATGTCATAATTTCTTTTCTATAATATATTACCACTCATAAAGAATTTTGAAGATAGCCTTCTCATATTTTATTTATCGATGATAGAGGCATTTTTTGGATATTCTTGTTTTCAAGATACCTCTTGATGTTATAGAACCAGGGCTTATCATCTGGCCCTTCTTCAATAGTGAGGAAGTGTGAAGGCTCTTCAAAATGTCTAATAGTAATGCGTGGCTCATGGTTAGGCCAGGTTTCTTTAAACATGGCTAACAAGGTTGCTAAAGCCTCTGCCATTTGATTTTCTTCTCGTGGGATGTGGTTGAAAGTAATCTCAGTGAATTTTGCAGCTAGCTTCAAGACATGATCCCGATATGGAATCAAGTTGGGGTTTTTAGTTTCCCATTCACCTTTAACTTGGTATATGACTAATGCAGAATCTCCAAATACTTCAAGATATTTGATTCTTAGATCAATGGAAGCTTCCAGACCTAGGATGCAAGCTTCATATTCGGTGATATTATTGGTGCAGTCGAAACATAACCTTGCAGTATAAGGTTTGTAATAATTATTTGAAGAAGTCAAAATTTCCCCGATATCATGCCCCAATGCATTTGAAGCTCAGTCTAACATGAGTGTCCAATGTGCCCTTGGGTCAGGTCCTTTGTCGGGTCCTGGGATTTCATATTCATCTATAACCATAACATCTTCGTCTAGAAAGTCGGACTTTATAGGTTGATATTACGGCAATGGATGGTGAGCCATATTATCAACTAGCATACTACATTTAATGGCCTTTTGAGTAACATATTGTATGTCGTACTCTGATATAACATCTTCCATCGAGCAATCCTCCTTGTTAGAGCTGGTTTTTCGAACACATATTTTAAGGGATCCATTCTTGCTATTAGCCACATGGTATGTGTTAACATGTATTTCCTCAGTCTTTTAGTAGCCCAAGCCAATGCACAACAGGTCTTCTCGAGGAGTGAGTACCTGGTTTTGCAGCCAGTGAATTTCTTGCTGAGGTAATAGATTGCACGCTCTTTTCTACCTGTTTCGTCTTGTTGGCCCAATACACATCCCATTGATCCTTCAAGTAATGTTAGGTACATAATCAGTGATCTCCCAGGAATTAGTGGCATCAGGATTGGTGGTTCTTGCAAATATTTCTTTATCGTCTCAAAAGTTGTTTGGCAATCATCATTCCATGTCATTGTTTGATATTTTCGCATTAGTTTGAATATAGGCTCGCACATAGTAGTTAGGTGTGATATGAACCTTGAAATGTAGTTCAATCGTCCTAAGAAACCACGAACCTCTTTCTCCGTCTTTGGCGCTGGCATTTCTTGTATAACTTTTACTTTGGCAGGGACCACCTTGATACCATGCTAACTTACAATAAAACCCAGTAGCTTGCCTGATCTGACACCAAATGTACATTTGTTTGGGTTTAACCTTATTTTGAACCTTCGCAAGCAATCAAATAACTTCTATAAATGTATGATGTGGTCCTCCTCTGTAGAGATTTGGCAATCATATCGACTACATACACCTCAACCTCTTTGTGAATCATATCATGGAACAGTGTGACCATTTCCCGTTGATAGGTTACCCATGCGTTCTTTAAGTCAAACGGCATTACTTTGTAGAAAAAAGTTCCCCAAGGTGTCTTGAAAGTAGTCTTTTCCATGTCTTCGTGTTCCATTTTGATTTGATTATATCCTGAGAAGCCATCCATGAATGAGAATACTGAAGCTTGATCCATGTTGTCCATAAGAACATCTATGTGAGGTAGTGGGAAATTGTCTTTAGGACTTTCTTTGTTTAGATCTCGATAATCCACACACGTACGCACTTTGCCATCTTTCTTGGGTACTGGCATGATGTTAACTATCCAAGGTGGATAATCTACCACTACTAAGAACCTTGCATCAAATTGTTTAAGAACCTCTTCCCAGATTTTGCTGGACATATCTGAACGAGTTCTCCTGAGCTTTTGCCTAACCGGGGAACAACCTTCCTTGAGAGGTAATTTGTTCACCATAATGTTTGTATCCAACCCTGGCATATCTTCGTAAGACCATGCGAATATATCCACATACTTATGTAACAACTTGATCAGCCTTTCTTTGATGCTTTCTTCTAACGATGCTCCTAACTTGATCTCTTTCGGATCTTCTTAGGTGTCGAGGTTAATGGTCTCAATAGGTTCTTGGTATGGTTGTATATAGTTAGCTTTATGCTCTATGCTTCTTGCTAGTTCTTCAGAAAGTTCAAGTTCCTCATCATCTTCCTCTTCAGCTTGGTTGACAGGAGCATCAAAATCATATCGGACAGCAGCATTAACATTATCGGTGATTTTGGGCATGGATCTGCACATTTATCATGTTTTGGTGTGGTTTTATTTAGTATATGAATTTGGAAAATGCATATGAGAAGAAGTATTTCCATTTTAAATATGTAGTATAAATGCAACAAATAAAAACAAGGATCTTAATTGAATACAAAACATATTTTTATTAATCATAAATATTGGTTGAAACAAACGGGGGACCCTTACAAATAACCCATATGCCTCGGGCTTGACATAGGTTCTTTCAAAAACAAAGAAAATTACTTTGGAAAGAAAATTTCAGGAATCTCCACAACTGTCAAGTTCTTGAGTTCTTTGCATGGGGCACATTCATGGATGAAATCTAATGCTTTTTTGATGTTGTCTTTTTAGGATGTCATTTCCACTTGTTCGACATGCTCTACCCCTTTGCTGATGAAGGTATCCTAGATTGGTGGAAACCGTTCCTTGCCTTTCAAAGTAGCCTTTGATGGTTCATAACCCAAACCAAAATAGTTCTTCTTCTCAGATATATCGGGGAGCTTTCCCCAACCTTTTGAGTCACCATTCTCCATTGCTATTTGTAAATCTCTCCATGAAGTCACAGTGGGATTCTTGGCGTTTTCTACCAATAGGGTTACCATTAAAGCAACCTCCAAGACCTGAAATGGTGTAACTATGCAATCTTTGTCAGCACTGATATACCTGTAGGACTCAATGTGACTTACGAAGATATCTTCCTCTCCACCAATTATGACCAATCTTTCTTCAACAAAGAACTTCAATTTTTTATGTAAGGTTAAAGTGACTGCTCCTGCCGCATGAATCCAAGGTCATCCGAGTAAACATGTATATGCCGATTCTATATCCATGACTTTAAAGGTGATATAAACCAATGTGTAGACCGATCTTGACACGAAGGTCTACTTCTCTGAATACTGTACTTTGAGAACCATCAAAAGCTTTGACTATCGTGGAACTCAGTCTTATTATAACAACGTCCAGTGTTAACTTCAACAAACTAGATTTGGGTAAAAAATTGAGGGAAGAACCAGTATCAGTGAGCACCTTGGATAGACTCGTAATACCTATCTGAATTGAAATGTGTAGTGCTTTTTTGTGAGCTTGGCCTTGCGGAGGTAACTCACTGTCGTTGAAACCTAAATAGGACCCAAATGTCAGATTTGCTACCACATTATCAAATTGGTTCACAGTAATTTCTTCTGCAACATGAGCAGAACTTAAAACTTTCATTAGAAAATCCCGATGCTCTTCTGAATTGATGAGAAATGAGAGTATTGAGATCTTATATGGAGTTTGGTGAAGTTGGTCCCCCACCCTATAATTACTTCTCTTAATTATTTTCAAAAATTCGTTGGCCTCTTGGTCAGTGAAGATTTTGCTTGGAGGCTCCTGATTCACCTTCACTACTGTTTTTCCTTTTTCTTTTGTTAACATGTCATTTTTATTCTTCAACACATTATCATTCTTCTTCGATGGTTCATATTCAAACACTCGGCCACTGTGGGTCATGCCCCTTGTCCCTGCTATATTTGAAATTGCAGGTTCTTGTCTTGATGATGACTCATATTTTTGTTTTGAGCGATTGATATATATAGTCAGATCATAATTCCATGGTACCGCCTTGTCAGTTTTGTAAGGGGTAGGAGATGGCCCCTTAATTACCATTGTAGTCTTAAATGCTACGGGTATCCTCAGAGTTTGCTTTATTATAGGAGTTTCTGTTGAACCTCCCCACGGGATCATGAGAGTCTTCTTGTAATGGTTAGGCCTTTAGTAAGGAACTACCAGTGGTTTCTTCGTACTTCCTTCAATTGCTGCTATATATTCATCTTCAGAGTATGGTCCAAATTGGACTATCCCCTGATCCACAAATTATTGTAAGGTCTTTTAAAAAGCTTTGTTTTGTTCCAAAAGGATTCCACATTCCAACATATACTCTTTCAACTGATTTATCAGAGCCTTTACTTGTCTGCCTGTCCTACAATCGGTGACTACTTCAATTGCATTTATTGTTGGACCACCATGCGAAGGCATGGAGTTTGATTTGATGTTCAGTTTCTCAAAAGTAATGTCTTAGGAGTCTATCAGATCCTGTACTTTATGTTTGAAATCCAAAAATTGATCTATGGTATGCCTAGGGGAGTTGGCATGTGTGATCGGTGGGAACGAGAACTGACTGTTTTGGAATGCTGGTTCGCGTTTGCGTTTGTTTTCGCAAAGTGTCGCGGTAAGCAAGAGTCGCCACCGTCTTTTATTTTATCCAACAAGGGAAAGGACAAAAGCACAGAAAAATTCCTTTTCGAGATGTTTCTCGGGTTCGGGAGGTAGATTATAGAAAGGGAAGGTGTTAGCACCCTTTCTATCCGTGGTTATCCATGGGCTCTTAGGTACTTGCTCACTATGTTTTCAAAAGTTTGCTTTTCTTTGTAATTGTGGGTTTTGAAAAGAGATTTTGTTTTTGAAGGGAGTGTAAGTGCAAAAAGTTTTTGTTTTTTTTTAAAAGAGAGCAAGTACTTAAGAACATCTACCTAGTCGAAAAGGAATTAAACTATGCAACTGTCCTTTAGACAGTGCTATCCCACTATTGAGGAGTAGGTAGCACCGTCGTTGGAGTTTTTCGGGTCAATTCAATTTAAGGGATTTGTGGTCACTAAAGCAACATTAGGACACTTTAGTGGTAATCCTAATGTCTTAGATCATTTTTATCGAGGCAACCATTTCGAGGCAACTTATGATCTTGGGACAAAAAGGACGACCTCTAAAACATCCTATACTTAATGACCACATTTGAGGCAACCAAGTGAGGTGTACCCTAAGAGTGGCATGTGCATGTGTCAATTTTCAGTTTATATTATCTTTGTACATGTTATGGTGAGCTACTGTTGATTTTAAGTTAAGATAGATCTTTCCATGCAATCCTAGTTAGCATACATCTAAGCAGTTAATATATATACAGGAATTTAAAGTGCGGAAATTATAAATCCTACGCTATTATAAGGCTTCGGGGAGGGGGATTATTTACATGTCCAAAATTGGGGAAATAAAAGCAGTAAAGGGTCTTAGTTAAGCTATTACATCCCAGTAGGCAATTACAATAAAATAAACGCGCACGAATCTAAAAAAACCTAAGAATAAGAACTCTTTTTATTGTTTTATCTTATTTTGGGAAAAATAATCTAAATCTATTTAATTTTAGTTTTGGAAAAATGTTAAGATAATTAAAGGTTAATTAATAAAGTTGATTTAATAGAAAAAGAACTATCCTAATGTTTTTGTGGTTTTTTTGATTTTAATGTTAATTAAAAGGAAGTCTATGAAAACAAAAATAAAATACAAGGGGAATCCTTCGATCCAAGGAGAAAATGGGAGTTTCGACCCAGGGAGAGAAATAGAAGCTTCGATCCAGAGGGGGTCAGGGTCCTTTCGATTGGGCCAAACAGTAAGGCGTGAGTGGCCTTCGATCCAGGGAAGAGGATTTTCTTTTCATCATGGAGGTCATGGATTTCGATTCAGGAATGAGATGCCTCCTTCGATCCAGCATGCTAATGGGTTCGATCCAGAAAAGGTGTCTCCTTCGATCTGGGCTGTTATACCTGCAAAAGTATGTGAGCGAAATAAAATGCAGGGCCTGGGTATTGAACCCCAGGCCCTTCGATCCTACGCTTGCTGGGTCCCTTTAGGCTATGTCTGCAGCAAGTGTTAGCAAACAAAAAACATGACCTGGGTGCCAAACCCATGCCTTTCGATCCTGTCTAGGATGGCAAATCAAAGGCAACAACCAGTAATAATATGTTATGCAAATATGAGGTTGGATAGTTTACCCTTTCTTACCAGCAGATTGGACTTTTAATTTGGGCGTTTGCTGGATGTAGGCACCTTCGATCTGGGCACTTCCTGGATGCAGGCACTTTCGATCTGGGCTTCTGGGCGTGGGCACCTTTGATCTGAAGGACTACTTTGGCTATTTGAGGCAATTTTTCTGTGTGTTCTCCTGCAGAGTTTTGTGTGTTTCGTTCTATGATTTTCCTCTGATTTTCGTGTCCTGGGTATGTATGCTGGCCTTTGTATTTATAGGGGTGTGAGGGTGCAGTAATGGAAAGAGACAGCCATTAAACAGGCCATTAAATGCCATGAGACAAGAAACTGACACATTAAATAATTTCCTTTTCTGAAACATTTGTGTCCCTTGAATGAACCTGGACGCTTTTGGATTTCGAATGCTTTCAGGCCATGCTCTTCGATTAGTCTTGATTTGCCTATTTCGAATGGGCTCCCTGCGCACCCTTCGAATGGGCCTGGCCCAAATATCAACCGAAGGATTCCAATCGAAAGGCTCTGCTAATAGGCCAATCAAAAGGTGTTGTTCATGCCAATCAAAGGACATGGTTGACATGCCTGTCGAAATTGCCTTGACATAATTCCAATCGAATGCTTGTCCATAATGCCAATCGAAAGACTCCTTCAGAATGCCAATCGAAGGGTCTTTCAGGATGCCAATCGAAATGCTTGTCCAAAATGTCAATCGTAGTGTCTTTCAGGATGCTAATCGAAAGGTACTTAAAGTACCACTCAAAAATCTTCTTTTTACTTAGGCAAGAGTTTGTGATCAACCATGCAGGGGGAAGACTTTGGAAAAACATGAGAGGGAAAATTTTGGGGTGCAACAGTTTCCCCTGTTCAATTTTCTTAAACCTGAGGATATAGATTGGCTTTCGAGCCTTTCGTGATCCAAAGGTGGAAGATAATTGAGCACTAGAGTGCCCAGAAATTTGCACTCGCATGGTGTAGTATCAGCATTGTGACGTCGGGAATAGGCTTACAGATGCCATTTGGAGATTGTTGGTAGGAGGATAGGCTTATAGATGCCATCTACAAGAGTGTCGATCGCGTAAGAGATTCCTTAGCGAGAATTTGCATACCTGTTGGTGTAGAAGATTCCGCTGGGGAAGTCTAACTTTGGAGGTGAACTGTATATCTGGACTGAGAGGGAACCTGGGTAAGGTTACTTCATGATGAGTCCATGTAAGACTTCATATGAAAGGAGGAACCTGTGTAGGGTAGCCTGATGATGAGTCTGTGTGAGACTGCCTCTTGGAAAGATAGGGAACCAGTGTAGGGTTGCCTGATGACGAGTCCGTGTAAAACTTTATTTTTGGAAAGAGAGAACCTGTGTAGGGTTTCTTGATGACGAGTCCATGTAAAACTGCATCTTGAAGAGAGGGAACCGGTGTAGGGTTGCCTGATGAGGAGTCCGTGTAAAATTTCATCTTTGGAAAGAGAGAACTTGTGTAGGGTTTATTGACGACGAGTCCGTGTAAAACTACATCTTGAAGAGAGGGAACCGGTGTAGGGTTGCCTGGAGGAGTCCGTGTAAAACTTCATCTTTGGAAAGAGAGAACTTGTGTAGGGTTTCTTGACAACGAGTCCGTGTAAAACTACATCTTGAAGAGAGGGAACCGGTATAGGGTTGCGTGATGAGGAGTCCGTGTAAAACTTCATCTTTGGAAAGAGAGAACCTGTGTAGGGTTTCTTGACGACGAGTCCGTGTAAAACTACATCTGGAATTGAGAAGGAACCGGTGTAGGGTTGCTTCATGATGAGTCCGTGTAAAACTACATCTGGGATTGAGAAGGAACCGTTAAAGGGTTGCTTCATGATGATTCCGTGTAAAACTACATCTGGAATTGAGAAGGAACCGGTGTAGGGTTTCCTGATGATGAGTCCGTGTAAAACTACATCTGGAATTGAGAAGGAACCGGTGTAGGGTTGCTTCCTGATGAGTCCGTGTAAAACTACATCTGGAATTGAGAAGGAACCAGTGTAGGGTTGCTTTATGATGAGTCAGTGTAAAACTACATCTAGAATTGAGAAGGAACCGGTGTAGGGTTGCTTCGGGATAAGTTTGTGTCAAACTTCAGGAGGAACCTGGGTAAGGTTACTTTGGGATAAGTTCGTGTGAAACTTCTGGATGAACCGGGGTAAGGTTACTTTGGGATGAGTTCGTGTAAAACTCTATTCAAAAATATATGAGAAAGGACCCGTGTAGGATTTTTCAGGATAAACATGTGTGAAGTCTGTTTAGTTTTCGGAGTTAATCATGAACTCGCTGGAAGTTGTTGATGATAACCATCTTTCCTGAAAAGGTACATGATTAATCATATATGATGCATGACATGCATTGTATGATGATATTCTCAAAATAAATGAGATTATGTTGTATGCAGTATGTATGTGCAGGTCATGATGTATGAACATGAAATGCTATTGTGGTACGTCCGAGTTTGGATAAAAAAATCCCTTACTGTTGTTAGAGAATAAAGAGTTTCACTCGCTTGGAGATAACGACCGAAGATGATTGGGAGAATAATCCTGCAGGAGAGAATAACTCCGTTGGGGAATGGGCTGACGAGGAAATGACTCTGTTGGGAGTATATACTCTGCTAGAAGGTCTGCTGATTTGGAGAAATAAAACTCAGCTGGGGATGAATTACTGTTGCTGGTGACAGTGAACCCTGTTGGGGATTGAATTTCTGTCTGTGAAAGGAATGAACTCCGCTGGGGATAGAAAGAATTTCGCTGGGGATGATCTTTCAGTTGCAACTTGCTGAGGATAACCCAGTTAGACTCTTGTGAGGATAACCTCTGAATTTGGCTGAGGAGACTTATTTGCGCTTCGCAGGGGACAAGCTTCCAGAGTCTACTGGGGAAGAGGAGTTGTGGTCCTTTGATTTGTAGTAGTCATAGAGGCAAACTCAAGCTGGGGAATCCTGGTGTTGTTGGGGAAATAAACCCCGTCGTCAGTCTGCTAGAGAGGTGACATCTTCGTTGGGGAAGTCCTCGAGGATTCTTAAGGTTGATTCAGCTGGGGAAAGGTTTTCAGAGATTAAACCCTTGCTGGGAGTCATCCTATGAGAAGGATTTTGGGGGGATTTGCCATTTCCCCTAGTATCAAGTGTTTGTGCACTGCCTGGAAATGTTTGACTGTATGTAACCCTTCACTGAGATTGATGTTCAATGCTCCAAGCGACGGAGATGGATACTTGCCCCTGGTTACTCTGCACTTCTTCAGAGATTTCTTGAAATCTTGACTGAACTTCCCCAGGTGTGCTGGATAGTGACATGTCAAGTCCCCTTGTTGATAGGAGATTTGTCAATGGAAGTGTCATCCTTTTTGAACTGATTTTGTTCACTGAGAGGGCTTTCGTTCATCGGATATTCGTTGTGTGAATTTCTCTGCTGTCAAACAAATAGCCAAATTTAAACAGTGATATTCAAATAATGCAAAGTTTATGCTTGTCTTGAAGTTTTGAAAAACGCATTTTTTAGCAGAAAACTTTTTATAAGACAAATTCAACACAAGATTTAGGGCAAAGCCTTACATGAGTCAGGATACCTTTGGTAACAGTATGCTTTTGAACTAACCTATGCTTCAGTTAGAACTTTTGAAGGCTTGTAACGTGGCTTGGTTCACGGTTTAAGAAACAAAGGATAAAGGCTCAAAGTATATTTGTACCCACCCGCTCTTCGTGATGTTCTTCAATCCTAAACTCAGTTAATTGTGCATTTGAACTCCAAATGAGTCTGGAACGACGTTTCTGGTGATGGTCCACACAAGTTGAATTTGTTGGAAGGAAGTCTTTTTTGCAACATTTTTCATGTTGTTGATGATTTTTAGCGACCTCGTTCTTTTGCTTTGTTATCCCTAACTTTTTCCTGACTGTTTCTATTTTCGAGATTACAATCAGCGGGATGCCCCAGCTTTCTTAAGCCTCCTTTATAGGTTTTGGCTTGGTGGGCTTTTTCTTCTGAGAGATTGACTGCCTATGAGATAAGGAACCACCACTGTCTTTTGATTCCAGAGGAATGCTTTTGGTGTCGTTCGTTGTGTATTATGAACTGAGAGTTTTGTGACTTCAATGCGCATCTTTTGAATTAACTGAGAGACTACCCTGCCCCAGGTTTAAATTAAAGGTTTCAATTTGTGTTTACAAACAGAAAACTCCTACTTATTTGGCTCGAAGGGGTTGACTAGGGATTATCTTCCTTATAACTCCAGTGTTTAGGATTTGTAAGAAATGCCTGTACATCGTTAGCAAGGTCTGTCCAAAAGCATACTGTACGAGATTATGGCATTGTTTCGTCATCCTCCCTCTAAAGGCTTGTAACTTTTAGCAAGAGTTGAATGTCATAAAGTGAGTAAAAAGCATAGTTTAAATGTAATGAATTCAAGAAAAACATATGCAATGCATTAGTGAAACAGAGTTTGACATTAATAGATAATTGTTTTGAATAACAAAAGAAATTACAACTTGAAAATTCAGATGAAACAAAGACATTCTCAATGATTTGGCGTAGGATCAGTGATCAAACTTGATCTCCTTGGCATCAATCAAGTCTTGAATCTTGTTCTTCAAACTCCAACAGTCGTCGGTGTCATGTCCAGGACTGTCAGAATGGTAGGCATATCTCACACTCGGGTTATACTTAGAAGAGGAAGTATCAGGATTTTGAGGAGGATCCTTTAGCGTGATTAGATTCAACTTCAGCAAGTGTTGTAACGCTTGAGACAAAGGCATGTTGATGTTAGTATACTGCCTTTCTTGATATCTTACCCTACGCCTATTGCTCTGTCTTTGTTGAACAGGCGTGGGATTGGAGATCAGGGTTGCCCCTACATGTTGATCATGACGAATCTTTTGACCAGTCACTGCATTGGACTCTTTCTTCTTATTAAAAGGATTTTTCTGATCATCAGAAGGTGTTTCTTCTTGAATCTTCCCACTTCTGATGCCAGCTTTGACCCTTTCGCCGATCAGTATTAGCTCGGTGAATCCGGCTGAAGAGCTTCCGATCAAGTGATTAAAGAATGAAGCAGACAGGGTCCCCAAAAACATATCAACAAGATCACGATCAGCTAAAGGTGGTTGCACCCTTCCGGCAAGGTCTCTCCATTTTTGAGCATAGTCCTTAAAGCCTTCGCTTGTACCCATAGACATACCCTGAAGTTGAGTACGCGTGGGAGCAAGGTCGGCATTATACTGGTATTGCTTGTAAAAAGTAGCAGCAAGGTCCTCCCAGTTGAGGATGTTAGCTCTTTCCAGTTGACAGAACCATTCAAGTTGAGTCCCTGACAGACTATCTTGAAAGAAATGAACCCAGAGATTTCTATCAGCAATATAGGGTTGAATCTTCCTCACATATGACCGGAGGTGTAGCTTTGGACAAGAAGCGCCGTCGTACTTGGCAAAGGCAGGTGCCTTGAATTTATGGGGAATCACCACCCCAGAGGATAGACCTAGATCTCCGAAGTCCAGACCGGGCACCTTCTGTATTTCCATAGTGTTCAAACGGTCTTCCAGCTGTTTGTATTTATCCTCAGCAGGAGGATACTGTTCTTCATCATAGTCTGTCTCATTGTCGGAGACCATAGGGCTAGGAACCCTCCTTTCTTGTGGACTGTCCTTCCCTTCAGATGGGCTGGTTAGATCAACTTCGCTCTGCAGCCCGTTTCCAAACCTGCGTCCAGTATTGAACAGGATGGTCCTTTTCTTCTTCTTCTTCCTCTCTTTCAGAATCAGGGTCTTCAGATCCTGCTGACCCTTAGCTAGGTTCATGACCAACTCTTGAAATTGGGCGTTCTGGGCCTGGAGGGCCTGGATAGCTTGCTCAGTGGAAGGTTCAGCAGACATGATGATTGCTGAAATGAACAGCAAAGAAGATGAGAAACCTGTAATGGTACCTGTAATGCAATGATATGTATGATATATGTATGTAATGTTTTCAAGGATCTCGCGGGGTAAACAAGAAACTGTTAGAATCTGAATCTGGTAGCTTGATTGAAGGAATTTCATGTTGCTGAGAATCCTTCCTCAAGAGTCAGGCTCACCATATCGAGTGGGTCATAGCCCCTGACTCAAGTTATCATGTTTTGATTTCCCAAACAACCTTGGCTAGAGGAAAATAAATCCCCTTTTCCCCTTGCTAGACATTTGGTTCATCATGACGCATCACAAACTTTTGAGATCCTTGAAATGGTTAAGGAAATGCTAAGGTATGATGTTATGATGTGTATGCTATGCGTTTAAGCAAAAGTGTGAGGTGCTGTAAACCCTACAATAAGTCCAAATTATTGGATAAGGACTGTAAACAAAACTTGCAAGGAACTCATGCTGTTAGATAACAAGTATGTGCAAGTGGTTCAAGTTTGAAGGCACACAAGTCACAAAAACAGCCTTAAGTTTAGGCTGGCATGGAGTTTCATAGGTAAGTACCCTCTTGAGTGTAGTTGGCTCAAAAACCTGTCCTATAAATAGTAATCGGGTTCTAAGGAGCTCAATATCATTGGATTGTTTTCTATGTTCATCGTTTTGGTTTAGCCAATGAACTAGAGACCAAAATATTCCAAGAAAACAATCCTTAATGAGTGTAGTATCGAGTATCTACCAACTTCGGACTGCACCAAAGTCGGTCATCTCACTACCCCTAAAAAAGGCCAAGATGGTCAAGTAAGGTTCTAAGGTCAATTGATGCTTCACGACACCACGCGGCGGCCCCGTACTCTCCTTGACTTAACTCAAGGGTTACCGGTACTCACCAAAGTGCCACATCAACGTAGCTACTATTTCAACCATGTCGGTATACCCCACACAATTCCCTCAGAGTTTGTTACTACTTACCTAAAGGGTATCCCCAGATCCTGGTTAGGATCTATAGAACTCCGATACAAACCCACAAAATTAAAAGCATATAAAGCATACAATTGAAAACACAAGTGATCTAGTCCTAAGGTACACCTCACTTATAATTCCCCAGCAGAGTCGCCAGTTCTGTGATCGGTGGGAACGAGAACTGACTGTTTTGGAATGCTGGTTCGTTTTTGCGTTTGTTTTTGCAAAGTGTTGCGGTAAGCAAGAGTCGCCACCGTCTTTTATTTTATCCAACAAGGGAAACTACAAAAGCATAGAAAAATTCCTTTTCGAGATGTTTCTCGGGTTCGGGAGGTAGATTATAGAAAGGGAAGGTGTTAGCACCCTTTCTATCCGTGGTTATCCACGGGATCTTAGGTACTTGCTCATTATGTTTTCAAAAGTTTGCTTTTCTTTGTAATTGTGGGTTTTGAAAAGAGATTTTATTTTTGAAGGGAGTGTAAGTGCGAAAAGTTTTTGTTTTGTTTTAAAAGAGAGCAAGTACTTAAGAACATCTACCTACTCGAAAAGGAATTAAACTGTGCAACTTTCCTTTAGACAGTGCTATCCCACTATTGAGGAGTAGGTAGCACAGTCGTTGGAGTTTTTCGGGTCAATTCGATTTAAGGGATTTGTGGTCACTAAAGCAACGTTAGGACACTTTAGTTGTAATCCTAATGTCTTAGATCATTTTTATCGAGGCAACCATTTCGAGGCAACTTATGATCTTGGGACAAAAAGGACGACCTCTAAAACATCCTATACTTAATGACCACATTTGAGGCAACCAAGTGAGGTGTACCCTAAGAGTGGCATGTGCATGTGTCAATTTTCAGTTTATATTATCTTTGTACATGTTATGGTGAGCTACTGTTGATTTTAAGTTAAGATAGATCTTGCCATGCAATCCTAGTTAGCATACATCTAAGCAGTTAATATATATACAGGAATTTAAAGTGCGGAAATTGTAAATCCTACGCTATTACAAGGCTTCGGGGAGGGGGATTATTTACATGTCCAAAATTGGGGAAATAAAAGCAGTAAAGGGTCTTAGTTAAGCTATTACATCCTAGTAGGTAATTACAATAAAATAAACGCGCACGAATATAAAAAAACCTAAGAATAAGAACTTTTTTTGTTGTTTTATCTTATTTTGGGAAAAATAATCTAAATCTATTTAATTTTAGTTTTGGAAAAATGTTAAGATAATTAAGGGTTAATTAACAAAGTTGATTTAATAGAAAAAGAACTAGCCTAATGTTTTTGTGGTTTTTTTGATTTTAATGTTAATTAAAAGGAAGTCTATGAAAACAAAAATAAAATACAAGGGGAATCCTTCGATCCAAGAAGAAAACGGGAGTTTCGACCCAGGGAGAGAAATAGAAGCTTCGATCCAGAGGGGGTCAGGGTCCTTTCGATTGGGCCAAACAGCAAGGCGTGAGTGGCCTTCGATCCAAGGAAGAGGATTGTCTTTTGATCATGGAGGTCATGGCTTTCGATCCAGGAATGAGATGCCTCCTTCGATCCAGCATGCTAATGGGTTCGATCCAGAGAAGGTGTCTCCTTCGATCTGGGCTGTTATACCTGCAAAAGTATGTGAGCGAAATAAAATGCAGGGCCTGGGTATTGAACCCCAGGACCTTCGATATCGCGCTTGCTGGGTCCCTTCAGGCTATGTCTGCAGCAAGTGTTAGCAAACGAAAAACATGACCTGGGTGCCAAACCCAGGCCTTTCGATCCTGTCTTGGATGGCAAATCAAAGGCAACAACCAGTAATAATATGTTATGCAAATATGAGGTTGGATAGTTTACCCTTTCTTACCAGCAGATTGGACTTTTAATTTGGGCGTTGGCTGGATGTAGGCACCTTCGATCTGGGCACTTCCTGGATGCAGGCACTTTCGATCTGGGCTTCTGGGCGTGGGCACCTTTGATCTGAAGGACTGCTCTGGCTCTTTGAGGTAATTTTTCTGTGTGTTCTCCTGCAGAGTTTTGTGTGTTTCATTCTATGATTTTCCTCTGATTTTCGTGTCCTGGGTATGTATGCTGGCCTCTGTATTTATAGGGGTGTGAGGGTGCAGTAATGGCAAGAGACAACCATTAAACAGGCCATTAAATGCCATGAGACAAGAAACTGACACATTAAATAATTTCCTTTTCTGAAACATTTGTGTCCCTTGAATGAACCTAGACGCTTTTGGATTTCGAATGCTTTCAGGCCATGCTCTTCGATTAGTCCTGATTTGCCTCTTTCGAATGGGCTCCCTGCGTACCCTTCGAATGGGCTTGGCCCAAATATCAATCGAAGGATTCCAATCGAAAGGCTCTGCTAACAGGCCAATCAAAAGGTGTTGTTCATGCCAATCGAAGGACATGCTTGACATGCCTGTCGAAATTGCCTTGACATAATTCCAATTGAATGCTTGTCCATAATGTCAATCGAATGACTCCTTCAGAATGCCAATCGAAGGGTCTTTCAGGATGCCAATCGAAATGCTTGTCCAGAATGTCAATCGAAGTGTCTTTCAGGATGCCAATCAAAAGGTACTTAAAGTACCACTCAAAAATATTCTTTTTCCTTAGGCAAGGGTTTGTGATCAACCATGCAGGGGGAAGACTTTGGAAAAACATGAGAGGGAAAATTTTGGGGTGCAACAACATGGTATTCACATTTGGCATTGGCATTGTACTTGGGAGGCAGTGGCAAAACTGGAGGAGCTAAAGGTTTCAGCTCTATCAAAGATGCCTTGATCAAATGTTGTAATAATTGGCTAGGTGGCATAGGGAGTGGATCCAACTTTTTTGGCGGCCTTTCAAATTTGTTTTATTGATGTCCCCGCGAGATGATTAATGGTTGTTATGCTCTTGGTTGTGAAGCCACAACATTAACTTCAGCCTCCTTCCTCTTTGTGAAATAAGGAACCAGTCTTTTTGCGTTGAAAGGGGAATTTGATGACCTCCCTTTAATCTTTCCATTCTTTATTCCTATCTCAATCCTCTCTCTGATAGTTACCAGGTTAGAAAATACTGAAGAGATGCTTCCTACCATCATTTCATAGTATACCCCTTGCAGGGTTCCCATGAACATGCCGACTAGCTCTTTCTCTAGAAGTGGTGGTTGCACACGGGATGCCATCTCTCTTCATCTTTGAGCTTACTCCTTGAAGGGATCTTCTTTCTTCTGAGACAGGTTCTGGAGTTGTATGCGAGTAGGCGCCATATCGAGATTCTATTTATACTACTTCAGGAAATCATTGGCAAGATCTGCCCATGTTTGGATGTGTATCCTCTCCAACTGCATGTACCAATCTAGAGATGCCCCACTCAAGCTGTCTTGAAAGCAATGAATCATTAACTTCTGGTTCTGAGTGTAAGCATGCATCTTCCTACAATACATGCACATGTGATTTCTCGGACAAGTGAGCCCCTTGTATCTTCCAAAGTTAGGTATTTTGAATTTCAGAGGAATTATTACATCCGGAACGAGACCCATTTCGAGGGTGTCGACATCAAAAGCATCATATCCCTCCATAGCTTTCAACCTTTCTTATAAAGCTTTATATTGAGTTAATACTAGTGGATTCTCTGTAGTAGGGGTATTGGTCATTTTTTGAGGTGCCTATTGACATCCTCCAGGTCGTGATCTCCATATTGCAAATCCAAGTAATTATCAACATCTTTAACTGAAAGCTGCAGGGTATGAGATGCCCTCGCCTTTGGTAGAGGTGGAATAAACCCTGAAGTTTCATGTCTTGTCTCATGTTAAGCCATAACATATTTTTGTGGCCCTGACTCTGATCCTCTTCTCAGTTGGTGACCGCTCGATTCACCGATAGCTTGGGTTATTTCCTCGAAGGCTACCCTGGGAATTTGTTCTTGTCTATCAATGATGTTTTATAAGGCTAGAATAACGTGACTCATATCCCCCCTCATTGACTCGGGGTTGCTCTTAACTTCTTCCAAATCCACTTTGAAAGATGCTTGATTTTCTTCGATTTGTTCCATGACTCTTAGTTGGTGAGCTATTATTTGATATGGCGGCCAGGGAGGTGGTGGTTTTCTTTTACCAATGGTTCAACTGGAGAAGATTTTGAAAAATGAGTTTATGACTTTATGGGGTGCAAATGTTTTTATGAATGTATGATTATGTATGAATAATGTTAAGAATTACATATTGAATGTCTTATTCACTTGGGTATATATATATTCTTTTTTTTTTATTTTAAATATCATGTATTATATTTTTTTTAGGTTTTGCTTTTTTTTGTCGGTGAGTATCTGGAAAGCGGATACGCAGACAAATAGGAAACACAATGCTTTTATTGAAAATACCAATTTTCTTTAAAAGATAACACATTTCAGATACTGAAAGATATTACAAGTTTATAACAATAAATTTATTGAAAGGGAAATAAACAAGAGGAAGATAACCTTCTAAGCCCGTTTACGAATGTCTTCTCTGAAATGATCGACCATTATCCTGCACAGCTTGGGGAAATTGTCAACGTCCTCTAGGAGAAGGACCATTACACTTTCTGATCCCTTAAGCTTCTGGGAATGTCTTTAATGAGGTTATTGGCCAAGAAAGCGAGCTTCTCATGCTTATCCTTGTAATATTGGTATTCTCGGTAGAGGTTGGGAATTATCTTGAGGTTATCCCTTCCTACTTGGATGATCATTGTATACTGCTCCTCCTAATACATCTTTTCAGTCCTCAGCTCTGTATAAAGTCTCTGTTGTATCAGGAAATCTTTTCAGAGGCCTTCCAGCTCAAGGCATACTTGCTCGTACTCTTCAGTTTTCTGGGCCAGATGTCTTTCTGCCCTTATCTATGCAAGGCGCTCCCTTACCTCTGATTCTTGACTATCCTGAAGCCTGGTAGTGAGATATTTCAACTACACTTCCTGATCTAAATATACTAGGTCCAAGCTTTTGATTTGAGCCCTCAACTCTTCCTCCACTACTTTCTTTTCTTGCACGGCTTTTTCATACCATCTGTTCAACTTTCCGATTTCATTAGCAGCATCTTCCAACCTCTGAATATGGGAATCCCGATTAAAATTAGCATATAGAAATCCTTTGGTCAAATTTTTTCTTTTCAAACTTGCTTTTTCAAATGCTCCGTGCTCTTTTTGAATCTGTTGGTCTTTTGATTCGAGTATGCGCTGCATTTTTCTTTTCTCTTTGGTCAAGTTAAGAAGTTTGAGCTCTAGTTCTTCCTTATCCCTCTGAGCTTGTTTCAGTGCTTTCTTCCGATCATCTACCTCATTTAAAGATATAGGAGGAGTAACTGAGACCTCTTGCTTTTATTCGGGATCTATATCAAAAGGTAGCTTGATAATTTGTACTTTTTCCATAACCTATTGAGTGTAAGGTTCTTTTTCTACAACATCCTTCTTTTCAGCTTTTCTTTTGTTAACCCTACTCCGAGCCTGGATAATTTTATTGAGTAGCTCTCTGTCATTTCTACCCATGTCATGAACGACCAATTGCTGGAGTTTCTCGTCTGATGGCTTGTCTTCCAAAGGATACCCTAGTTATTGTAGGGCAAAGGTAGGAGTGTAATTGATGCAGCCTTGTAACTCGATCAGCGGAACATTAGGAAAATCCCCACAACTGTAGACAATATCATTAATATCTAACTTTCTGGAATACCATAACATAAAACTAGCAGTGAGAGACCTTAACTTATGAGGCCATTCATACCTTGTCAGATTCCGAATCAAGTAATCCTTCTTATAAAGGTGAGTCATGAACCAGGAGTATAGCAACGAAATACAGCAATTCAGGGTACGTTTTTTCTTTTTGTATCGTGTATGACCTGTGTAATAGATATCAACAAGCAGAGTTGGAGTTGGATCTGTATTAAAAGTCTTCGTCCAGAACATACTGATGGCTGCAGGGTCAATAAAGTTCATAGTGCATGGAAATAAAACAACACCAAATATAAGCAGTCCCAGTCAGTCGACACAAGATTCTTATTCTTTGTTATTTTCCAGATCAAGAGCTTTACTTTCCAGGTAACACCTCTTAATTCCTCGTACATCTTCTTCTTTTTTATAATTAAGAGAAAACTCAGGATAAGGAATTTTTAAACCTTCGACCAGTATTTTGATGTCGATGGTTTTCCCAATGCCCATATAAGCATTCTCTTTGGAGAAATTAAGAATTTTGTCTAATTCTTCCAAGGTCGGTGCCAGCTAAAAATCCTGAAAAGTGAAACATCTCAACAAAGGGTCATAAAATTGTACCAGAGCGGAAATAGAGTCCAACTGTACTTCGACTTTGGTTAAGTCCAGAATATCTCCATAGCGACGAGTAAATGTTTTTAGAGCCCTTTTAGATAGTCTTTCCATTACATCTTTAATTTTGGTCACATCCGGCTTGATAGCATTGATACGGACGAGTTACTTTCATTTAGTATTCATTTTCAGATACTCACTAAAAGCCTTTGAATATATATATATATATATATATATATATATATATATATATATATATATATATATATATATATATATATATATATATATATATATATATATATATATATATATATATATATATATATATATATATATATATATATATATATATATATATATATATATATATATATATATATATATATATATATATATATATATATATATATATATATATATATATATATATATACTCTGTGAATAAGACAAACCAAAGCAAACGAAGAATGATGAATATATGAAATGTAAAGATGTATGAATACATGAGTATATGGCTAAATGACGGGATTTGATGGATAGTACCCCAAGAAGGTAGACTTTTAGCTTGGTTTTATGGATATTCTACCCTCTCGGTAAGGCAGTTTCCTTAAGGGTATCATGAATAACACTAGAGGAATAGGCACAAGGGCCTCCCTTGAGTGGAGTCTCTTTGCAGTCTAAAACTTTCGTCTCTAAGTCATGAAAGGTCTCATCATGAGATTTTGGTTTGAGGTTTATACAAAGATCCATAAGTGTCATTTCAAAGTCATACCCCCCAAGAGGATGTCTCTTGAGACGTATTTCTTTTGCGGAATTCCACCAACTCTAGGCGAAGTCGTCACATAAACTCATAGGGATGATGTATCGCCTTTGCTAATAGACGAACCTTCTTTCTAAGGGTTTTCGAAAATATTTTTGCAAAATTTTAAATCCCACCATAAATAAATAAATATAATGAATAATAAAACAAAATAAGTAAGAAATAAATAAATAGATAAGAAAGAATAAAAACCCCAAAAAATAAGAAAACTCTAAAACCTAAAAGAGAGGCTTCTAAACCTAGGGTTGAGTCCCCAACAGAGTCGTCAGCTGTTGTAATTGGTTTTAAATTTGAGAGTCGCCACCATTTTTATCCTAAGGAAGGGAATATAAAGGATAACCTTAAAAAGTTCAGAGATTCTAGATTGTTGACTCAGTTCTAGACGCGGGGAAGCTGGTATGCACCCCTTATATACCTTGTTCACAAGGATACTAGGTTTAGAAACGCAATTTTTTAGAAATAGGGTTTTAATATTTATTAGGGGAAAAGGGTTTAATTATTTATTAGGGGAACTCGCCACAATTTTAATCGTATGCCTATGTATCCTCTTAGGAGGAATCAGAGTCCCAATTCGTAGTTCGCAGTTTGCAGTTTGGTTTGTATTTTTTTATGGATTACAAATATATTCATATTTTCCGCACTTTTAGTTTAGGTGTCGTGAATAGAGGAGATTGTTAGACTAGACGCTCAGTCGATATGAATAAATTCACAATTCTTTTTGAAAGTTGATTATTGAATGGATTTGATTTTAAAAATAGGTTTGTAGTTGGTTGGATGTTTTTTAATATGTTAATTATTTAAAAAGAGTTCTATTTAAATGCATGAATAAAAATAAGTTTTAGTGCAATAAATAAAAATAATGTTTTAATGAATTTAGAAATTTCGAAATTATATGATAATTAGTAATGATAAGTACAAAATTAAATATATTAGATATATAATAAAAATATATGTAATAATAAAAATTAGAAAATATGAAAATTAAAAAAAAATGATAAAACAAATAAACAACTTAAAAAATGTAGGGGGTGCAAAATGCACTGGGCTAGTAAAATTTGGGGGGTTCTAATAGAAAGGACCTTAATTTAGATTTTGAATTCATACCCAAAGGCTAAAGGGGGTGCACTATAACACTAAACAACAAAAATGGGGGGTGCAGCGAGTATGGGCTCTAGTCCATATTTTGGACTTGGCCCATAAGACATTAGGGGTTTTGTTTTTAAACGCAATTAGAAAAAAAAAGTACACGAATAGCAATTGGGCCTGGCCCGACGCGCTGGTGTTGGAAAAAAGGTCCATATGGACCATGTGTGTGCAGGAGCATGGCAAGGTGGTGGGTGTGTGCTTGGGGGTTGTTTGATGCAGATCATGAAGTTGTGATTGGGGGTGTATGGTTATTAGGATAGACAAGCGCGTATGGGAACAAAGGGCATATTATATTTTGTTTCTTACGAATAACGAATGTTATTCATTTCATCCCTCTCCTTCTCTGAGCGTCACTTCCTCTTTCTCTTCTCTCTCGGCAACAAAACCCTAAGACGAAACCCTAGTCCCAATTTTCTGGTGGCGTCACGCCTATCTACCTCTCTGATGTCACCACCAAACCCATGTAACCCTTATTAACCCCAACAAAACTCAAGTAACAACCACTATAAAAAAACTGGGTTTTCCTAACCTTAAATCAACATTGTTCTTTGAGCTTTCTTCCGATTTGGGTTTTTTTACTGATCTTTTGTTTCTGTTTGATAGGTAAGGCATTGTTGAAGATGTCAGCGATGGAGGACGATGAAGGACGACAATTATGGAATATCTAGGGTTTTAGATATTGAAACCCTAAGCTAATGTAGTGATTGATGCGAATCGGTGGTGCGATGAAGGGAGCACCTCTCAAGATCTTCCTCTCTGTAAAAAATTCTTCTTTATTATAGTATATTCTTCTCTTTGAATTTCTCTTCATCCCTCATTCTGTAGTTTGCTTTAGGGTTTGTAGTGTTTTTTAGAATTAGCGATTTAGGGATGAATTAAGTTTGTCTTGTAATTTAATTTTAGAATTGAATTAGGATTTTAGTTTAGGAAGTTATTCGAAATCTATTTGTAGCTCAAGAACATTGTTAACTGTTTCCACTTTTGTATTGATGCAAATTAATTAGTTACTGCATTTTCTTGGTTCTGTACTGATGAAATAAAAAAAGTTTTTGTATGCAAATTTATTTCTATTTTCGTTTGAGATCAATCTTGGAAAGAGCTTAAATGCCAAATTTGAATTTATCACTTGTTTTTCTTATGATTTGAATAGTAAATGTTTAACAAAAAAATAAGTGTTTTTTCAGTTGATTGAAAAAGTAAATATTTTCATGTTTTCGGGCCATTCCCTTTTTTGTGTTTTGGGCCACAAAGTCTTTGATTTGTAATGGACCGTAGGAGAAATTTTTTTATTAACATATTCAAACATTATTTTAATAGATAGTACATTTTAATAAATTTAATTAAAACAACCTGCAGAACAAATTCAAAGACTTGAAATGGGCTAGCCAGTTTTAGGCTTAGAAAAAGGCCGCGAGAGAAAAAAAATCTTTTTACCATCTTTCCAAATATCACTTTAATAGTAAGGTTTAATAATAATAATAATGCAATACTTAATAACAGAAATAGTTTTTAAAACAAACACAAACGGGCCTTAAAGCAATTAGTTATTGGGCCACAAAAAAAACTTCTTTATCTCTTAATCAGACCTTCAAAACAAAAACTGAATGGGCCGCTGCATTAATTTGTTTGGCCTTTAACCCACAAATTAAATTCTCTATACACCCCTCTCTTCAATATTTAAAAGGACTAAAATAATTACATGGGCCCTTTCTAGCTTAGAAAGGCCCATGACTTTTTCAAAATAATATACTTATAAAATGCATCTTCTCTAGAAAGAAACTTTAATAGGCCATCAAATATTGATAGTCTATTTAAGATTAGTACATCCCTTTTCCTTGTTTTAAACCCCTATAGAAGTGAAAACTATATAATGCAATTTATTTAAAAGAAACCTTAAATATGAAGCAAAGGGTAGGGTAAATTTGGAGTATGACAGTTGTTATCTTATTTTTTATGTTGTCAAAGGAGGAGAAGCATATACGAGATGAAGATAGGAAGCATAAAGATAGGGGGAGCCTTTGTAATGCATCATCAAAAGTTTTTCCATAATAGAAAAGGTGGAGTTTATGAGTGCAACTTCAATATACGATGTTTTGCATGATGTCAAAATCGGGAAAGATGGCAGAACAGTAAAAATTAATTGTATCTCTTTGTCTTGTGGCACTCCTCTGCATCATAGGTCTTAGGAACCATCAAAAAGCCCTTTGAAATTGATCAAAATCATTGAAAAAAACTTTCTGCACATTTTTTCCTTGTATGTGTCGACACATCTGAGTTTCAGGTCGACACATGTAACTTTGTTTTAAAGCCTGTGAGCTTCTGTAAGTCACAGGTCGACACATGCATCTTACATATCGACACATACTGAAAGATTTCTGAAATTACATAAATTCTTATTTTATGTGTCGACACATCCATATTTCAGGTCGACACATTTAGTCACATTTTAAAGCATGTAGCTACTGACTTGCTCAGATCGACAGATAGAGTCCTCCAGGCCGACATATGCAACCTTTTTATAAAGTATGTATTGACACATACGATTTTGAGGTCAACACATTAATTCTATTTTGCTCAAATTTTCATTTCCTTTTATTCTAAATTTGTCCTTTTTGCCCTAAACTTTTTCAAACTATAAATACCCATTCATGCATCATTTCTAACTTGATGATACCATAAAATTAGTCTACTTTTTCACTTTATCTTCAACCTTCCAATCTATGCATCCATATACTTCACACCTATTGTGCGGCCAGCTAATGCATATGTACATATATGAAACATCATAAAGCCAAAGTAAACATGGATGCAAGCATGAGAGTTACGGTTATGGGGTTTTTAACTTGGTGGAATAAATCTATAGCTACTTGAGCTCAAATAAAGAGCTAGAAACCCAGAGGTTCTTGGCTTGAATCTTAAAAGACTATCCAATAGAAGGAAAGATGAAGACAACTTGTAGAAAAATACAAACCGGGGGAAGCTTGTTTGAAGAAGGAGATAATTTTCAGATCTATTTTCTCTCTCTTAAGCCTTCTGTTAGTGTGTATTCAAATGCGTGTGAATAAGAGAGGTGTGGGATTGTTTTTATAGAGTTGAAGTGGGGTAGAGAGTGAGGTCAGATTACATATGGTTAATTTCACTTGTTGAGCAAGTTTTGAGTGAGGGAAAATTTGCTTGCGCTTCATGTTGTTTCAAATGGTGAGATGGTGCATTTTGAGTGAGGAAATGAGCATGAAAGAAGTGTGATGGATGATGCCATGTGAGAGAGAGTAGAGAGAAAGTTTGTTATGGTCTCTCCTTTCCTTGTTTGGCCAAGTCCATTTACGTGTGCATGCATGTGAAAAGAATTATTGGGCCATTTTGGTAAATAAGAAAGTGACAATGGCGTGTATTTGTGATGTGCATAAGCATTTTGCAACAGATCATGACTTGCCTATTTTTCTGGCTGCAAGCCTAACATAACTTGCCTGATCCAGCCATTTCCTTTTTTTTCATCTCTTGATTATTTGCCATGTGTCATACCCCAAATTTGTCCGCCCTTTTATTTCTACAGTCAAAAATATTTTGAACATTATTTTTATAATATTATTTGATTTTTATAGATATTCATTCTCAAGTCCAGACAAAAATATTTTAAACATTGTTTTTATAATATTATTTGATTTTTATAGATATTTGTTCTCAAGTCCGGTTAAAAATATAATAATTTATTTCAAATTATTTATATTTATAAAATAAAAAATATTTGCACACCTTTCATATACTTTCAATTGAGTTTATTTACAAATGAGTAACATAACACAATTGGTACAGAATAAACTTGCAAATATGAGGTTGCGGGTTCGCATCTTATGTGTTGCAATTTTAACTTTTTTTTTTAATTTCCTTTTTGTTGCTAATTTTCTTACCTTTTGTGGAGATCAAACTTTGGGCTTCTAATTTGGCTTTTGGATAACTTACTCCATAAGCTTGTTTAACCTAATTCAAGTCTATAAATAAGACCTTAGTTTTCCCTAGTGATTCATCAAGAATTTCTCACACATTCACAAATTCCATAATCATCCACAAATTTTTCTTTTCAATTTTTTTTCAATAAGGCTTTTGGTGTTATGGAAAACTTTGGTGTTATTATACTTTTTCGACCGATGATTTTATATGAGGTCACCCACTCTTTCAATTTCTATTTTATAGTAGTTTTCTTTTTTCCAGTTTTCTCTGTATGATGATAATATATGAGGGTCCTATTCTTTTTTTCTAAATTATGATTTTTGTTTTATGAGCTAATATTCTTTTATTCATATACTAATTTTACATTCCGTGTATATATATATATATATATATATATATATATATATATATATATATATATATATATATATATATATATATATATATATATATATATATATATATATATATATATAGCTAAACTTCTTTTTTTCTATCAATTGAAAAATCTAAAAAAAAACAATTTACATTGTACATATTACACGATTTCTAATCTTTGTTATTTTCCTATTGTTTACTTCTTCTGTTTTTTTGTAAACTTAAATAAAACTCTCATATGTACATACACTCAAAATCTTGCATCACCATATTGAATCAATATTGTGAAATTCCTTCCCACTTTCAGATTTAAATTGATGTGGTAAACTTGTGTTGCTATTTTTATGGTTGAAATTAAACAAATATGGTAATGAGAACAAGAGAGGAAGAATCATTTTTTTGGAAAAAAAAGGATAGGGATCGTGTGAATAAGGAAAAATTCAATTTTCTTTTATTTATTGTCAGATTCTATTTTTTATATTCCATTTATTTGTCTTTATTAATATGCCAGATGTTTATATTTCATTGATGATTCCTTAAGTTGAAAAGTCAAAATTTTGGTGGCTTTTGATTTTAATAAAATAAAAATATCGTGATTGTTGTACCCCAAAATTTTCCCTATCATTTATCAAATATTTCTTCACAAAGACCTCTCTTGGTTCAAGACTGCACTAGGGTTGATCAGCTCAAGACATCTCCTCAAGCACTGATGACCAAAATTTAATGTTTGAGATTGCACAAGGATAATTGAACTTTCAATGCTTCACATGACTTTCATGGATCATTATGGACCCCCAAGATTACTTATGTCAAGTTTTAATCCTTGGATCACATTTTTGCTCAGTCAATTGAGCAGTTGACCTAAAAATCAATTGTATTGGGGAAAACGTCAACTATGGCCAATTTACAGTCAAACTTCATAATTTTGAACCACATCAACATTATAAACTCATATATATCATTTGATCAAGTTTGGACCATAATTCCTCAAGAAATTTGATCAAATCACCAAAAGGGCAAAATGGTCAAAATTAGGGTTTTGACTGAAAGCGGGCAATTTCTGATTTTTGACCTAGAAAATGGTCAATTGGTTTGAAGCATGATTCCAAGAGTTCAATTGCATCATTTTGATCTAATGGCATGACCTAAAACATTGCTCAAGATCAATTGGATTGATAGTGAATTTCCAATCAACTGATCAAAAGTCAATTGTACGCTAAAAAGTCAAACTTTGACTTTTTGGTCAAAATTCAATGTCAAAGATCACAATTCATCAAAAAATGTCAAAATATGAAACTTATTCATCAAGAAATAAAAAAGTCAAGATTTCATTTTGAAAAGTCAAAGTTTTATAACTTAGAAATATTTCTAAGTGTTTAAAAACTTCATGTTTTTTCATAACTTTAAGCCAATTTTTCACCATGACGCAAGAGGATTCAGAAGAAACTTTCAACATGAAAGTTGTATATCTCCATGATATCTACAAAATTTCTTTACATAACTTCTTCTAAAAATGCTTGGATCTCAAGTTATTATTTCCTAAAGTCATGGTCTTGAAATTGGACACTTAGTGAAAATTTGCCCTAGTTTTGGTCAGGATTTTGACCTAACTTCATGGCACTTTTTCATATAGTTCCAAGGGAAATTTTCAAAATTTATTCAAATAGGGGTTTTAACATACATTAAAAGCTTTCCAAAATGTCCAAGAACTCCTTGAGATCATTCTTGAGTAGGGAGAATCGAAGAGATGAAGTTAGGGTTTTCACACTTTAATTACAAGTCATTTTATGATGAACAAGATTCAAATTTCAAACCTATGCTGCATAATATCTACTTTACAGGCCTCAAACTTGTTAAGCACTCCATAATTAATTGTTTGCACAATTGTAGAGGTCTCAATTCAAGCATTCAATGCAAGGCCATGCTTTATATCCATTTTGGGAAGAAAGTGCACAATGCCATTTTGATAAAGTAGATTTTTACACAAAACTTGTTCTTGAGCCTTGCAATTTCCTTCTTATGATCATACATGTCCCATAACTCAAGATAAGCTTGTCTAAACACTTACAATCACCCAGCCCATGCTTGTACTATACATTGAAACTTGTTTTCCCACTTTTCTTCAAACTCAAGTAACATAGCAATCAACCTATAACTTCTACTTCTGACTCTCTTAGGCACTAAAACCTTTTGCTTATACATACACAAGTTATTTTCCACAAATCCCACGCATGCTTGAGCCCTGAAAATACCAAAAACAAAGATTTGCATCTCACACTTCCATTGTTGCAGATTCTGGCCAAAAATCCAAAAACCAAAAACTACTCATGCGTTTCTTGGCTTCATGCTTCCAAAAGCTTCTAAACATAATTTAGAAGTCATCCATTCCCCTGTTACAGTTATGTAACACCATCTTCCTCCATTTCCAAGTTCAAAAATAGAGCACTGTAAGTGGACTTCTCCAGACCATTTCAACCACTCTCCAACCAAGCTAATCATTGCATTAGCTTCCTGGGATCTCAGTGGAGCTCTTCTGATCATCACAACACCTTGAGGAGTGCTCATTTGCAGAACATGATTTACAGTTTTGAGGTAAGTTATCTCAACTTTGAACTCTTCATACAAGCATCATTAATGGTTTATTTGTGAATGAAAAATGTAGATATCATTGCTCTAAAGCTAACCATGTCCATAGTTTTCATTTATGTTGCTTGAGCTTAGAGAATTTTAAGATTGAAGTTTCTGAAATTTTTAGGGTTCAGATTAGGGCCATTAAAATTCATGTTTGTCTTTGATCTATAATTTTATTGCTTTGCATTTCTGAAATCATGAGGAAATTTGCCACAAGATTCTTGTTTACATTTTTGCAAATGGATGAGAGATGAGCAAGATGTAGGTACTCTTCCTGGGCGTGAGGTTGAAGATGAAGTTCAGGCCATGGACTTGATTTCTAATATATATTTATTGTTTTGTTTATATGAATGGATGTATAGCCACCCCAGTGGTAATGCGCGCACATGTTAACCTTTGGGACCTAGGTTCGAGCCCCAGTGGTACCCTTTTGCTTATTTTTTTTTACATTTTCTCATTTTTGACACTTGTATGCAGCATTGGGCCTCCCCCCTTTGGGCTTTGTATTTTTGCTACATTCTGACCACCCTACTCACTATTCACACTTGACCCATTTTATTTCTTTTTGCTCATTTTTCATTTATTTGTTTTCTAAAATATTTTATTTAATATAGAAAAAATCATAAAATAATATAAAAACATTAGATATATATTTGGGTATAGTTTTTTTTTTACAATAAAAATTATTTTTATTTAATCATACTTTATTTATTTTATTATTTGGTTTGTAAATTTATTAAAAAAACTAGGGTTTTAGTTATTTTATTTTACACAATTAATATATATTATTTTAAAACCAAAAAGACCAAAAATATTTTATAATACTATAAATTATTTTTAAGACAAAAATACCAAAAAATATTTTTTTTCTTACAAACTTAATTTCTTTTTTTCAATTAATATTTAGATTAGGGTTTTATTTAAATTCTTTTCCTAGTAAATTTAGGTTTACTTTTTATCAATTTAATTATTTATTTTATTTTAGTTAATTAGGTTAAAACAAAACCCTTTTTCCTAAATAAAAATCCAAACAAAAATCCATTTTTCTTCCTATTTTACATTCTTGTATATTTGTTCGTTTTTGTATATTATTTATCCAAATTCAATATGGTTGTAATAGATTATTTAGATTTAAATTCTTGCAATCCCCATTTGTAATTTGTACACCTCCCTCCCACAAGTGTTGTAATAGCGTAGTAATTTTTAAAATTCCGCAATTTATCGCTTTATATACAAATGCTAGTAATTAGGGTTTTGTATGGAAAGATTAAAACCAATTAATTAGCAAACTATAATCAAAGACAAATCAAGCATGAAAATCAATACACTTGCACACAAGAACACCTAGGGTAAAATCCACTTGGTTCCCTTAAAAAATGGCCATGTTATGCATGTAAGGTATCTTAGCAAAAACAAATGAATACAAGATCATAGTCCCTCGATGACGCTGTCAAAAGTTGCCTTTAAAAATGATCTTAGTCCCTAAAGAGAATGTTAATATACCTTGTAACATTGCTAATCATGGTTATACGATGACCCACGCCCGTCCCGTTTAGATCCAAAGATAGGGTTACTTACCAAATCAATGGTAAGATAACAATGTCAAAGGAAGGAGGAAATGAATATGAAAGACTTTTGAGTAGGTAGAATGCTACCAGTTACTTACTCAATTTCAAAACAAAACATCCTTGCTATTTTCAAAACGAACACCAACACTTTCAAAAACATCTTTCAAACTTGAAAACATTTTATAAAAGAAGAACACTTTGTATAAATTCTTACGAACGAGAATCATTACAAAGTTTTCCTAAACGATGACGCCTTTTCAAAATACTTTCAAAAACCACACAAAGCACATTTTTCAAACAAAATAAAGTGATCTAGCATGTAACTAAGAGCTCATGGAAAATCATGGATGAAAAGGGTGCCAAATCATTCCCTTTTCATAATCTACCCCCCAAACTCAAGAAATAATCTCAAAGGTCTTTCCTGTGCTTTTTCACCTTTATTTTTGGATAAAAGAAAAGTCGTTGGAGACTCTTGCTAACCGCAACATTTACAATAAAATGCAAAACCCCAAGTCAGTTCTCCCACCGTATCACAGAACTGGCGAATTTGTTGGGGAGAATATTAAATGTGGGGTTACCTTAGGGTTAGATCACATTTACTTGCTTTCTTTGTTTGACTTGTTTGCTTTATATTATTATTCTTTGTTTGGGTTTGAATCCTCTACCCGAATTTGGGATACCTTATAGGTAAGTAGCAATACATTGCAGAAACTATGCGGGGTATACCGACACGGTCTATGGAATGGCTACGTTAGTGCGACATATTTGTGGGTACCGGTAGCTCTTGAGTAGTCAAGGAGAATACGGGGCCGCTGAGTGATGTCATGAAGCACTAATGAACTTTTAGAACCTTTACTTGACCAACTTGGCCTTTACGATGTAGTGAGATGACCGGCTTTGGTACAGTCCAAAGTTGGTAGATACTCGATACTACACTCATTGAGGTTTGGTTTTTTGGGATATTTAAGTCGCCATTTAAGAGGCTTGTGCTGAAACAATGATCAAAGAAACAAACCAGTGATATTGAGCTCCTTAGAACCCGGTTACTATTACTAGGGCAGGTTTTAGCCAACTAAACTTCAAGAGAGTACTTACCTATGAGACTCCATGCAAGCCTAAACCTAAGGACTTGTTTGCTTTGTTTGTATATATTTTACTTGTACATAACATTATAACATCATAACATCATACTCATACTCACTAACCATTTCAAGGATTTTTGGGATTTATCTTTGTTCTATTTTGTAGGACATGGATTCTTTTCACAGGAAAACCATTCAAGTCAATCTCGTAAGGATCCCTCCTCAACTCAAAGGGTTAGCATCAAGGGTTCCTAAAAATTCTCCATTTTTCTGTAAGACATGGTCTCCTACTAAACTTGGTTACCTCCAACACTGATGAAGACATGATGAAGGTGCTCTTTTAGTTCGTTGGTCCTCTACACCATTGTTTCACATTTCCCGATTATCAACTTGTGCCAACTTTGGAAGAATTCTCCCAACTCTTGAGGATTCCCATTCTCAATCAACTACCTTTCAACGGTACAGAAAGAGATCCAAAGCCAGAAGGGATTGCTCAAGATCTACACATGCAACCATCTGATATCACAACTAATAGGGAAACAAGGAGTGGTGTCAAAGGTTTCCTAGCAAAGTTCTTGTTTGAGAAAGCCCAAAACTGTTGGAACTCTTTAGATTTGCAACCCTTTGAGGAAATTGTGGCCCTCCTCATCTATGGGATGGTTTTGTTTCCAAATCCTGACCAACTCATAGATGTGAACGCTGTCAAAATCTTCATGTCTCGTAACCCGGTGCCTACTTTGCTAGGAGACATCCTACATTCCTTTCACACTCGCACTATAAGGAAAAGGGGTATCCTTATGTGTTGTACTCCTCTCTTGGAAAGATGGTTTATTTCGCATCTTCCCCAATCTATGTTGAAGAATGAGCAAGTTTCAAGGTGGTCACATAGGTTGATGACGCTCAGACATTCAGATATTCATTGGTGTTCCCGCTCTTTGGAGAATGTTACTATCGTCGATCATTGTGGAGATTTCCCTAATGTCCCTTTGCTTAGCATTAGAGGAGGTATCACTTACAACCACTGCTTAGCCCTACGACAGTTTGGTTACGCTCGGAGGGATGGTCCCCATGAGATGCTTATTCAAGGAGTGATATTTGATTACGAGAATGACGATCAAGGTTACCGCCAGAGGTTTGTCTGAGCTTGGAGGATGTTGAACAAAGTGGATAGCAAGATGTAAGGACACAAGAATTCCATTCCCCTTGAGCCTTACCTTAAATGGGTGCGAGCACATGCTCAGAAAACTGTGATGCCTTATCCTTCCATCTTACCAGTTATCATGGAGCCCGTGGTTGAAGGAGATGTTCCCTACACTATCCTCCATCTCGACATGCCTACCTCTCTCTAAGACTTACAAAAGGGTTGGGTCCAGCTGAAGGAAGAACGAGATACTTTTGAGGCTCAATTCTATGCTAGTGAAAAGAGGGTCTTGGAGCTTATGAAGCAGCTACAAGAAGAGCAAAATGTGAACGCTTATCTCGCGCCAAAGAGGATGCGTTCGGTCTTTTTATCTTAGAAAGATATTTTGTAAGCTCAAGGGGCATGATTGTAACCTTTCTTGTTTTGACTAATGAAAATTAAAGTTTTTCCATTCTTTTGTCTATACAAATTTAAATTTCATTAATCCTTGAAATCATTTGCATATACATTTTCCATGCATCATAACATGACAGGTTTTCGCATAACAGGTTTCCTTATCTCTCTGCTGTTTATTTCAGCAAGATGGATCTAGAGCAAACTGTGAAGGATCTTAAAACCCAGAATTCTCAGTTTCAGGAGACTCTACTAGCCCTAGCTAAGGGGCAGTAAGATATGATGGCTTTGTTGGCCGTTAAGAAGAAGCCAAAGAAGAAAGCTCTACTCAACATGGGTAGAAGGTTCAAGGAGACAATCCGTCAAATTCTGGTAGAAGAAGATTCATCAGAAGAGGACGAGAATCAGATTGGTGAGGTCAAGAGTACTCAGGATGACTGTATCAACGATCAAGTATCTGACAATGATTATTTCAACAAGCAATACCCACCCACTGATATCAAATACAAGCAGTTAGAAGACAGATTAAAAGCTGTTGAAATCCAAGCTGTCCCCAACTTAGATTTTGATGATTTGGGTTTGATCTTTGGGGTGGTCATTCCCCACAAATTTAAAATACAAATCTTTTCCAAGTACGATGGGGTTTCTTGTCCAAAACTCCATTTAAAGTCTTATGTGCACAAGATACAGTCGCACACTGCCGATAAGAAGCTATGGGTTCACTCTTTCCAAGAAAGCTTGGATGGAATACAAATTGAATGGTTGTATCAGTTAGATGGTTCTCGTATCAACACTTGGGAGGATTTAGCTACTGCCTTCTACCATCAGTATCAGTTTAACGCCGACTTAGCGCCAACGAGGGTTCAATTGCAAGATATGACCATGGGAAAGAATGAAGGATTTAAGGAATATGCACAAAAGTGGAGAGACCTTGCTAGTAGGGTCCAACCCCCCTTGACTGATAGGGAGCACATCGACATGTTCATGGGCACTTTATCTGGTCCTTTCTTTAATCTGTTGGTTGGATGCTCTTCTTCTGGTTTCACCGAATTAATCTTAACTGGTGAAAGAGTTAAAAGTGGCATCAAAAGTGGGAAGATCTTTGTGGCATCTACCTCCACTCCCAATCCTACCAAGAAACCTTTTGCTGCGAAGAAGGAATTTAATGATGTGTATGGGGCAAGGGCCCTTACCAAGAAGAACGATCACCCATTTGTCAATGATGTCCGAATATCCAATCCAACTCCTACTCCAAGAACATCTGCAAATCATCAACATTTAGAAACTCCAATAATACAATTTACAAGGTTAGGCATGTCACTGTCTCAAGCCATTCAACATTTTCTCAAGGCTAATTTAGTGATGTTGCACGATCCTCCCGCCAACCCTGACACCTCGTCACCAAAGTATAATCTGAACGCAAAGTGTGCTTATCATTCAAACAACCTCGAGCACGAGACTGACCAGCACTGGGCCTTGAAGAACAAGATCCAAGATTTAATTGACAACAAGACTATCGAGTTTGATCCTCCTCCAACGACGAATGTAATTACCGCTCCAATGCTGAAGCATGACAAAAGTGTTAATGCTATCGAAGATAAAAATTTTGTTTCCTCTGTTGAAGATTTGACTACTCCGCTGAATGTAATCAAGAATAATCTGTTGAAAGTTAGGATCTTCCCTGGCTGTGAAGAAGACTGTGTGCGCTGTACAAAATAACTCAATGGATGTGAAGGGGTGAAAAAAGTCATACAACGCCTGATGGATAGCCACAGAATTTTGTTTGAAAAGACTCCACCTGCCAAAAGTTTGATGAACAAATGTGAAGACCTCTCCATTATTACTATCTCCAACAAACCTCTTAGGATCACCTCCAAAGGTCCAATTAGGATTTCATATGAGCCCATTGTTACTCCCTTAATAATTACCAATCCCGGACCGATTCGTTATTCTTCAAATAAAGCAGTACCATGGAATTACGGTGCTGAAGTGTTATATCATGGGATTAAACAAGATTCCTGGATCGAGGAAGAAAAAGATGACGATGTCAGCAACATAGCTGGCTCAAGCAAAGTAACTAGAACTGGGAGAATATTTTCACCCAATATCTCACCTCCAATAGTTACAAAGACGCCCATCCGCATTACTGTTGTCAAGCCAAGTGCCAATACAAGAGGAAAAGAGACGGTTGCTAAACCTGTTATGATTGAAGTACCCTCCAAAGACGTAGATGATGAAGAACTCTTCGCCCGTGAAATGGATGAGATTTTGAAGATCATCAAGAAAAGTGACTTCAAAATTGTAGAACAGTTGGGGCAAACCCCTTCTAAGATTTCAATGTTGTCATTGCTGCTTTGCTCTGATGCCCATGCTCGAACATTTATCAAGTTCCTGAAAAAAGCTCATGTCCCCCATGAGACAACAACAAATCAATTTGAGAATTGTGTAACTAGCCTGACAGATGATAATGGCTTGGTATTTTTAGATGCTGACTTGACACCTCTCGGAAAGAATCACAATAAAGCTTTAAATGTGTCAATCGAGTGCAAAGGGACTACCTTAGCACATGTGCTAGTCGATAATGGTTCTTCTCTGAATGTATTACCCAAGGGGGCATTAGACCGTCTTGACTGTGAGAATTTAGTCTTGAAGCCAAGCAACATCATTGTAAGAGCATTTGAAGGATCAAAGAGGACTATTCATGGGGAGGTAGATCTTCCAATCAAAGTAGGCTCCCAAATCTTCAACTCCACCTTCTATATTATGGATATTCGCCCTGCCTATTCTTGTCTGTTAGGTCGCCCGTGGATTCATAAAGCTGGGGCAGTGACCTCAACCCTCCACCAGAAACTCAAATATCCAATCAAGGGCGAAATAGTCACCGTCTGCGGAGAAGAAGAGTTTATGGTCAGCCACTTTAACTCTTTCAAGTATGTAGAGATGGATGGGGAATTCACTGAAACCCCATGTCAAGTATTTGAGGTCGTACCACCGATGATTGCTGCTGCTAAATGTTCTTCCGATGAGTCTAAAGTTATTAAGGCCATGCCAAAGATGGTCTCAGACAAGGATTCCCGCACGACAATTGAAGAAGGGAACTGTGATACTTGGGGCCAACTCCTCGATATCCCATTTAAAGTGGACAAGTTTGGTCTGGGCTTCACTGTTAAAGCTCAGAAGGAAGTAAGGTGTGCTCGTGCTGGAAAACCGCCTCTCCGCATTGGAAGCAATGACGTGAATGTCGTGGGTGATTCTAATGAAGAGGCTGTATTTGATGAATGGGTGTATCCAACTAAAAAGGAGCTAAAGAATTGGCATACAAAGGACTTTGTGCCCATCTCCTTCATTGAGGAGTAATCTACTTGTTATTGCTTTTCTTTCAATTAGAAATCTTGTTGTCTATAATATTTTAACAATGACTTTTCAGCCATGTGCTTGGCCCGGGGCACTTTGGTCCATTTGTCAAGGGTTTTATTTATATTCATCTAATCATATGATCATTCAGTACATATGACTCTTTTTCATTCAAATATTTGTGTTCATTGTCTTTCCTTTCTTTCAAATACATTTTCCAAAAAAAATAGCCATGTATCTTACACACACACACACACACTCTTGCAGGTCCACATCCACTCTGGATCCTATTTCCAATGACTCTACTATTGCCGAATATGACTTTGAATGTCCTATCAATCAAGCCGAAGACGAAGGCAAGGAAAATTGTGACATACCCGGAGAACTAGCCAGACTTCTATTACAAGAGGAAAAAGCTATTCGTTCGCACGAGGAGTCAATTGAAGTTATCAACCTGGGTACTGAAGAAGATAAGAAGGAAATCAAGATCGGCGCTAACTTGGAAAACCGTGTCAAGAGCAGGTTGGTTCAGATGTTGCATGATTATATGGAAATATTTGGTTGGTCTTATGAATATATGCCTGGGTTGGATACCAACATCGTAGTTCATCGTCTGCCAACTAAAGAAGACTGCCCTCCTATTAAACAAAAGGTTCGTCGCATGAGGCTTGATATGTCTGAAAAGATCAAAGCTAAAGTGATGAAACAGTTTGATGCAGGGTTCCTAGCTGTGACATCCTATCCTCAATGGGTTTCCAATGTGGTTTCAGTACCAAAGAAAGATGGGAAAGTTCGCATGTGCGTAGACTATAGGGATCTGAATAGGGCAAGCCCCAAGGATGACTTCCCTCTACCACACATTAATGTCTTAGTTGATAATATTGCTTAGCATAAAGTCTTCTCATTCATGGATGGCTTCTCAGGCTATAATCATATAAGGATGGATCCCGAAGATATAGAGAAGACCACTTTCGTTACGCAATGGGGAACCTTCGGCTACAAGGTCATGCCGCTCGGATTAAAGAATGCAGGGGCAACATATCAAAGAGCTATGTTAGCTTTGTTTCATGATATGATTCATCATGAGATAGAGGTATATGTGGATGATATGATTTCCAAATCACAAACCGAGGAAGAACATCTCGATCACCTGTACAAATTATTCGAGAGGCTAAAGAAGTACAAGCTGAGGTTAAACCCTAACAAGTGCACGTTTGGAGTATGCTCTGGAAAGCTTCTAGGTTTTGTTGTCAGCAATAAAGGCATTAAAGTTGATCCTTCCAAGGTAAAGGCCATCCAAGAAATTCCAATCCCTCATTCTGAAAAATAATTCAGAGGATTCTTGGGTCATCTCAATTACATTGCCCGTTTCATATCCCACTTGACTGCTACTTGTGAGCCACTCTTCAAACTCTTGAAGAAAGATCAGGTAGTCAGATGGAACGATGAATGCCAGATTTATTTTGACAAAATCAAAGAATACCTACAAGAACCTCATATTCTCATGCCTCCAGTTGAAGGAAGACCCTTGATCATGTACTTGACAGCACTAGAGAATTCTATGGGGTGTGTTTTGGGCCAACATGACGAGTCTAGCCGAAAAGAGCATGCTATTTATTACCTGAGCAAAAAGTTTACCGACTGTGAAACCAGATATTCACTACTCGAGAAAACTTGCTGCGCTCTGGCATGGGTTGCTTGCCGGCTAAGACAATATATGTTGACTCATACCACTCTGTTGATTTCTAAGATGGACCCAATCAAGTACATCGTCGAGAAACCTTCCCTTTCCGAACGAATAGCCAGATGGAAAATGATCTTGACTGAGTACGACATACAATACACGACTTAAAGAGCCATCAAAGGGAGTGTACTAGCAGATCATTTGGCCCATCAAGCTGTGGATGATTATCAGTCAATGAACTTCAACTTCCCTGATGAGAACATCATGCTGGTAACCGACTGTGCAAAACCTGGACCGTATGACGGACCTGAACAAGGATCCCGATGACTATGGTATTCGATGGGGCTTCCAACGCCTTAGGTAACAGAATTGGTGTTGTGGTAATCTCTCCTGAAGGTTGCCACACTCCTTTCACTGCCATACTATGCTTCAATTGCACAAACAATATGGCAAAGTATGAAGCATGCATCTTAGGTCTGAAAGCTGCTATTGACTTAAGGATCAAACATTTGGATGTGTTTGGAGATTCTGCCTTGGTGATCAGCCAAGTAAAAGGATATTAGGACACTAAACACCCTAATCTTATCCCTTACAAGGAACTTGTGCTATCCCTAATTCCTTACTTCGAAGATATCACTTTCGAGCACTTCCCCAGAGAAGAAAACCAGTTGGCTGACGCTTTGGCAACCATGTCTTCAATGTTCAAAGTCAAATGGGATAACGAAGCCCCTATGATAACAATTGAAATATTCGATGAACCTGGACATTGCTATGAGCTTGACACTGACGCAGAAAAGTCATGGTACCATGAGGTGATGAGATACCTTGAAGCACAAGAGTATCCATAGGGGGCATCTATCAATGACAAAAAGTTCTTGTGAAGATTTGCAGCCAAATTCTTCTTGAGTAACAGGATATTATACAAGCGCAACCATGATTCAATTCTACTCCGATGTATGGACAAGAAGGAGGCAGAGAAAATTATGGAATACATGTGCGATGGTCTCTTAGGTACTCACTCAAGTGGACATACGATGGCTATGAAAATCTTAAGAGCCGGTTACTATTGGTCAACGATAGAGACTGATTTCCATAAACATTCAAGAACTTGTCACAAATGTCAAATCTATGCTGAAAAGGTCCATGTGCCTCCTATCCCTCTGAATGTCATGACTGCTCCATGGCCATTTGCAATGTGGGGCATTGGCATGATTGGAGAGATCAAGCCCACAACTCCCAATGGATATCGCTTCATTCTTGTTGCTATCGACTACTTTACCGAATGGGTCGAAGCCGCCTCATTTGCCTCAATCACCAAGAATGTGGTAGCTAGATTCATCAGACACAACCTCATCTGCCGTCATGGTATCCCCGAAAGGATCATCACCAACAATGGGACTAACCTCAACAATGCTATGATTATTGAGCTTTGCACTCAGTTTAAGATCAAGCATCACAATTCTTCTCCGTATAGACCAAAAATGAATGGCGCAGTTGAAGCGGCCAACAAAAATATCAAGAAGATTATGCAGAGAATGGTAGTAACCTATAAGGATTGGCATGAGATGTTGCCATTTGCTCTACATGGCTACCATACTTCAGCTAGAACATCAACTGGGGCAACTCCTTTTTCTCTAGTCTATTGGATGGAAGCTGTTTTGCCAGTGGAAGTTCAAATTCCCTCGCTGAGAATTATGAATGAGGAAGGCCTAGGCGAAGACGAGCGGATTCAAACGAGATTGGATCAGCTGAACTTGATTGACGAAAAACGATTAGCTTATGTTTGCCATGGCCAGACGTACCAAAAACGGAAGATCAAGGCTTTCAACAAAAAGGTCAAGCCTCAAGTATATCAAGTTGGTGACTTGGTGATAAAGCGCATCATTTTACCACAAGGCGACCCTAGAGGCAAATGGACTCCTACCTATGAAGGGCCATTTGTTGTCAAGAGAGTTTTCTCTGGTGGTGCCATGATGCTGACTACCATGGATGGTGAAGATTTCCCACATCCTATAAATGCGGACATAGTTAAAAAATACTACGCATAAGAGACCCGTTAGGTTGACACACCTAAGCAAAATAAGGACACTCCGGCAAACCAAAAGGTTTGGGAAAAAATTAGGGATATATGCAAAATATTTCACACCCGACAAGTTGAAAACCCGAAAGGGCGACTTGGGTAAAAAGGGGTATCTTGGTTGACTGAAAACCCGAAAGGGCGGTCCAGGAAAAAGTTAAGGATTAAAAGTGTATGACTATGTCTCATGGAATCAACACAGTCAATTTTATCACCAAGGTCCAAGTTCAACGGTCCAAGATCAATCCAATCAACTTCTATCAACGGCAAGGGACATTCAAAGACATTGGGGCAATAATAGAATTGGAAGGCAATAGATCATTTCACATGACTATCTGTTTTAGTTTTAAATATTGTTTTCCTTTCGACGATTTCCTCTTACTAGGATCTTCGTCTCTCTGTACAAAAATGCCTATTCATGGGCGAAACATCAATACAAGTATACCTTGAAGTGCAAAATTTATGTCTTTGTTTTGAATGCAAGTTTGTCCAATGACTAAAATTGAATGAACATATGCATATGAACATAATTAAAACTATTTGGCACATGTGTTATGCTAAGCAGCGGCAAACATATCTTTAATGTATATGAAATATCCCTACAGAGTTATCTCATTATCATTATCCCCATAAGGAAGGCTGCAATAAACCTTTCCCCAACAGGTTTTATTTCCCAAACAATCATCAAGGAACTACATAACTCCCCAGCCGAGTTAAAATTTCCCCAACATACGACAATCAAGACACCACGAAGTTCCCCAGTTGAACCTATCTTCCTCATTTGAGCATATCTTCCCCAACCAAGACTATTATCCCCAAGCAAAGTTTATCCTCCCCAGTTGAGTGTATCATCCCCGAGTTGAGTCCGTCCTACCCGACTGAGTCTACACTCTCCAGTTTGAATTTTATTTCAAATTATTGCAAATCATAGGGCCACAACCCCTGATCCCCAGTAAAGCCGTCAGCAAAGCCTTTACTATCTCCAAAAAAGATACTATGAAGCCTGGACCCGACCAGATATTAGCATAATTTTCAAATTATTACTAAAGCTTGGACCCGACCAAATAATAGTCTAAGTCTTCAAAGATATAGAAAAACCTGGACTCAATCCGACCAAGGTTTAACTTCTTTTCCCCAGTAGAATTTGCCTTTGCCCCAATAAATTACTATGAAACCTGGATCCGACCAGATATCAGTTTTCAATTTCATCTTTTCAAGTAAGTTATTGTCAAGCCTGGATCCGACCAGATAGAAATTACCCTCAGAGATTCATTATGAAACCTAGAAACCGACCAGATAACAACTAAATCCCCAAACAGTTTATTATGAAGCCTGGACCCGACTAAATAGCAATTGACCTCATCAATCTCAGAAATATGCAAAGCCTGGACCCGACCAGATAACAGTTTTTCAAACAGTTTATTGTAAAACCTGGATCCGACCAGATAACAGTTAACTTCTGTATCCTCAGCAAGTTGTTATGAAGTCTGGATCCGACCAGATAACTATTCAATTTTAAGAAATTTTCTGCAAAGCCTGGAATCCGACCAGATAACAGTTAATTCGTCTCTCCCCCTAGTAAGTTGCCGTGAAGCTTGGATCCGACCAGATAGCAGCTGACTACTTCATCTTCAGCAAATTGTGAAGACTGGATCCGACCAGATAACAACTGACATTCAAGAGACATTCTCCAGTGAAAGCATCCTTTCAACAAATTTTAAAGCTATGCATATCCTTCATCCCCAGCGACAATCAAGGATTCAACCCCCTAGAATTTCCTCAACAGCAGTCAAGGATTTATTTTCCTGGACAAAAACATACATCTCACATTCATACATCGTAACATGTCCATACCATATGCATTTAGCATAATACCACATCTGATGAACATCATACAGGCATTTGTATTTTACTAACTCTTTTCTCCCACAGGTAACACATCAAGTTTTAGTATAAATCAACAAGAGATTTGTGCTAATACTTCTTCCAGTGTTTACCAACATTCCTCCAAATGGCATCTATGATCCCATTCACCATCCATCTTCGAGTGCAAATTTCTGGGCACTCTAGTGTTCAATCATCTTTCACCTTCAAGTCACAAATGGCGGAGCCGCCAATCTAACTCTTCAGGTTTAAGAAGATTGAACAGGGGCAGCTGTTGTACCCCAAAATTTTCCCTCTCATTTATCAAATATTTCTTCACAAAGACCTCTCTTGGTTCAAGACTGCACTAGGGTTGATCAGCTCAAGACATCTCCTCAAGCACTGATGACCAAAATTAGGGTTTGAGATTGCACAAGGATAATTGAACTTTCAATGCTTCAAATGACTTTCATGGATAATTATGGACCCCCAAGATTACTCATCTCAAGTTTCAAGCCTTGGATCACATTTTTGCTCAGTCAATTGAGCAGTTGACCTAAAAATCAATTGTACTGGGTAAAAAGTCAACTATGGCCAATTTACAGTCAAACTTCATGATTTTTTATCCACATCAACATTATAAACTCATATGTATCATTTTATCAATTTTGGACCTTAATTCCTCAATAAATTTGATCAAATCACCAAAAGGGCAAAATGGTCAAAATTAGGGTTTTGACTGAAAGCACTACTACGAAAATGGGCTTTCACAGCGCTTTTTTTTGCCCTTTAAAAGCGCTGCCGTAGCCAGCGCTGGCGTAGGCTACGAAAGCGCTTTTTTCTGGCCAAAAGCGCTGTCGTAGGTGGACCTATCCCAGCGCTTTTTCCTTAAAAAGCGCTTTGATAGGGGGGTCTTTCCCAGCGCTTTTTGAAAAGCGCTTTGATAGGGGGGTCTTTCCCAGCGCTTTTTGAAAAGCGCTTTGATAGGTGTGCTATTTAAATTTTTTTTTTTATTTATCAGGCCTTTTACAGCGCTTTTTATGGAAAAAGCGCTTTGATAGGGGGGTCTTTCCCAGCGCTTTTTCCATAAAAAGCGCTTTGATAGGGGTTCTATTTAATTTTTGTTTTTTTATTTATCATGGCTTTTACAGCGCTTTTTATGGAAAAAGCGCTTTGATAGGGGGGTCTTTCACAGCGCTTTTTCCATAAAAAGCGCTTTGATAGGGGGTTTCTATTTAATTTTTTTTTTATTTATCCTGCCTACGAAAGCGCTTTTTAGCCAAAAGCGCTTTCGTAGCTCATACAAATTTTTTAAAGTGAAACCTATAATTTGAGGTTCCCTGTGCGGCCTGTAATTTTTTTTTGGTCCAATAATTTAACCTGTAATTCAATCCTTATCTATACATATATTTTAAGAAATCGGTATTATATTAACAGAAACCGGTATACCATATAATATTCAATCCTTATCTATATATATGTAACTAAATCATATATAACTAAATTTGTAACCATATATACATTTGTAACCATAACTAAATCACATACAAAGTATCGTGTTAATTTGTAACCATATATATATACATATGTAACTAAATCATATATAATTACATCGAAAATAATGCTCCACCGACACGGTCGTCATCCTGCAAAGTATGAATATGAACAACACGGTAAATTAAACAAACAATATTAAAGGCTCCAACACAATCAAACTAACACGTACAATAATATTTTATTCATACCCATCAGAATAATCTGTTTTCAACATAAAATTGACATATTTCCTCTTTGACTTCTTCCACTTGAACTTTCGTGTACGACATAGTATAGAGGTCATCAAAGTACTACATAAGAAATTATTACTTCAGTATATGCATGATGTTATTAAATGTAGAAATCATACAAAATTATTCTAAGTTATAAATCCATACCGTGCTTGGAATCTCTACTTGATTTTTATGAAGGATTTCTTTCATAAACCTCAAGCAAAAGTATCCGCAATCTACATCGTTATTCTGTAACGGACACTGCATAGAAAAACAGAATATATTTTATAGTTGTCGTGTAATTTTATCAAGTAACATAACTATTATTATAAGCAACTAATTTTGTACCTGCACTTTGATCCAAGTAATATTTGATGATTTACTTCGGGGTACCTGTGCGTCCCTTTGACTACGAAATATTTGTATTGATCTAAGAAAATAAAAACATATATTTAGATCAATCTCACAGAAATAATTAAATATATAAATATACACGAATAGTTAGAACGATCTCACTTACTGATCAACAGTTTCCTTCATAGCGGGATAGTTAGTCCATTCCCCGTCTACCGAATTCAGAAAGTACACAACTTCTTTAATCGGATCGATAGCCAACAACAACCAGTGTTTTCTAAAAATTTAAGCAACAGTTTAGAAGAAAAGTTTCTACGCAAAATAAACAAAGATATATTAGAATAAATGAAAAACTCACCCCACTGGAACAGTGTTATACGGCAAAATAAACAAGCTATCTCGGTTGCCGACGTAGGCCGTGTATCGATTCACTAAGTACTCCCTAACTGAACCCGGTTCCCTGACAATTGTCGCTCCGCTGACAATATGGGCAGACAAGAAATGGAAGCGTCTTGCCAATACAGTCTCGCACATTTTTTTATCGTACAACAACCTTAAATAAAAACATATAAACATTAGACTATTTTCATTGAAATGTGTAAATAAATTGTTCAACTAATTAAATGATATATTTATCGGAATACCGGATGTATGCGTGAACATTGCCGATGCCTAATTCACCATGCATCATAATCTCAGTCATTTCATCCATTCCTATCGTTTCTTGGCAGTCAAGACCAAAGATATCTGCATCCATAAGGATTCGACGAATACCACCTGACTTCAAATCTGAGGTTTCCAAAAGTACTCCAAGTGTATTCCGATATCGAGGTACAAAAACGCCTCTTCCCTTGCCTCTTCCCCCCTTATGCATTGACTTTTTCGGGGGTGGTCTGCTACGAACAGGCTGGGTCACTTGTTGTGACACTTTCGTAGATACCTAACAATCATATAACTTAGGTAAATTATAAAATCGTTCAGTTTTAAATTCATATCATATAATAAACAATTTAAGTGTACCTCTGGAATTGATGCCATAGACTCGCCGCCTTGCTGCAAAATCTCCTTACCCTTATTAGCGGGTTTTGTAGGAGGCTAATATTAAAAAATAATTAACTTAACGGTTCAGAATTGACATTTGAAATCTAAATGATTCATATTAACGGTTTTAAACATACCTCATCATCAATGAAAATAAGGTCCAAGGGCCATGCAACAAACGACCCTACTGCGTCTCGCACCGATCTTATATCCAAGGCCACGTCAGGTACCGGTACCAACGCATCGGGATCAATAGGATAATCTACTGATACTCTCAGGTGTCCAGCCGGGATCGGTGTATTATGAATTAAATCTCCCAAAGTGTTGTACACTTTTCCCTTGCCAACAAGGTGATAATCTGATGCCATTACGTATAGTTGGCAAGATGAAATGCCCTAAACCAATATGCATACATATTACTTTTAATTCAATAATAGAAAGAGGTGGAATAAAAATGAGAAACTTGAACAATAGAGATTTATCAATATATTTATAATTACCTCAGGAAATTTATTCTGACGGTTGATATTAGCGTTGTCACTAGTTTCTTTCGCCATTGCCGCATTGCCCTTTTCCCTCATTAATACCTCTTTATCTCTTTCCAATGCATTGACTTTTGCTTGTAATTCCATAAGTACATTCATCACTTCTGCATTGGTAGGATTTCTTTTCCGAGGATGCTGGTAGAAAGAGGTTGGAGTCACACCATGACCTTTACCCCTCACCCGACCGGAATACTCAGGAACATTCAGTGCTTTACTAAGTACGCTCCTCGTATCCTAGTCGTCACCGGTGGACTCCGTTTGTGACAATGTCTTCTGAAAATAATGGAGATAAAAAAATCAATTAAATAGTCATAAAAATTTGATTTAATTAAAGACACAATGTTATACTTACGCATTCATCATAAATTCTTAGAACACTTGGATCAACAGCTTGATTCTTGCCCACACGAGCTTCCTTCCACAGCAAATGTGCTGGAAGTGAGGTTTCATCACTTTTCGTCTCCTCTAACTATGCATAGAAACAAACGGTTAGATCGTCAAATACAACACATTTAGACAATTAATAAGAACATATCATTTCTATTTATTACTTACAATTTTTTCCTCTAAGCGTGCATATCCCAAACGCCCTTTTTTGTATGGATACGCGGGCTTTGATGCTCTCTCACTATTTTTGGCACTCTTTTGCCGGAATTCGTCATCTCTTTGTCTAATAAACTCAGTCCAATCTTCTTGTTTAATGAAAAGATTATACTTTTCTGGCCTTCCGGCCGGGAACTCTTCCAGCCACTTTCCTTTGTCATCCTTAAGATAGGTGTTCGTCAACAGATTTTTCCACCCTCTAAATCTTTTCCCGGCCAACCCAAGTACGAAGCCTTTACACTCATCTGGAACGTTAAAAGACCGCTGCGTATAAACCATATAAACATATAAGTAATTTAAAAACCATATAAACCATATAAACATATAAGTAGTTTAAAAACCATATACACCATATAAACTTATAAACTTATAAACATATAACCATATAAACCATATAACATACATACCTTAACATCTTCCCAAAACATTTCTTTTCCTTGCTTCAATGCTTCACATTGTTTCGCATTCCATCTAGATATGGAGATTGGCACATGCATACGAACAAGTGTACCAACGTAGCTTGTGAATTTTGAAGCATTAACCCCAACTACTTGATTTGAATGATTCCAATCTACATTATATATCACTCCCTTATCTCTAGCACGAATGATTTCGCGCATTATGGTGATGCCTCGTGCAACATCATTTGCTGAAGTATCATCCGCTGCATGATTTGATTCTTGTGAGTTTTCATGATCTTGTTGGTTTCCTGGTGGGTTTTCTTGTTGGTTTCCTTGCGGGTTTTCTTCATTGCTAGCCATTAGACCTGTAACAAAAGTCAAACAAGCACATTAGTACACTACATGAAAATGGATAGTCGAAAAAGATATGAATAGCACTAAAGGAACTCAAAATTGAATAAAATGCTAAAAAACCAAACTTGCAAGAAATAAACCTCACCATCAGCTCCGGAAACATTGTTCTACTAAATAAACACTAGTCACATTCGCAAAAATTCAAAACGGTTCAAAAGATATGCCAAAAATTCAAAACATTATTCACATATTACTTACAATATTAGGCTATAATTATAATAATACCTTTTTCACTAACGTCTCTTTCTTTTCTTGGTAGCAATATATTTTACGCTTCTGTTAACAACTCGGATGGTTGGATTGATCCAAATACCCTCATTATGATCATCTCTAGTACAAGGTTCATTCTCATTTTGATCGTTTCTTGTACAAGATTCAATGCCAACGCCAATATCACCTTGATCTCCAATGTTTTCATCAATTACTTTGTTAGACAAAAGCACTATAGACCATTTCGTACTTGTCGGATCATTGACATAGAACACTTGTTTAGCCTGAGAGGCTAGAATAAAAGGTTCATCTTTGTACCCCACCCTATTGAGATCCACTTGCAAAAATCCTGACTTATCCATTCGTACGCCATTATTATTTTCAACCCACTTGCAATCAAATACAGGAATCTGAAACTTCCCGTAATCAAACAACAAAATGCGCTCGATAACCCCAAAATATGACAGATTTGCAAATTTCGGGTTTAAGTCATTCGCACTTGATATGTGCATCGCTTCAGCTACCAAGGTAACACCACTATTCTGCATAGTACTTTTATCATCCTGTTCTTTGGTATAAAATGTGTATCCATTAATTGCGTATGCGCTATAAGAAAACACAATCATACTTGGACCATATGCTAAACATCTCAACCTTTCTGTTACTGAAGCAGGATCCGAACGATACTTTGAATAAATTTGTTCCTTAAACCACGGTATGAAACTTCGATTGTGCTCTCGTACTATCGAATTCTCATTTCTATTCAGATTTAAACCTCGAAGAACACCCTTGTGCATTTCAGCATACAGCTCAACCTCAATCTCATTGTGCAGAACATACAAATGCACCTGATCCAGTTCGACCGTTGACACTGTCACAACTTTATTTCCAATTAGTCTTTTTCCTTCTTTTTTCTCGACAATATGAGATTTGGGGAGTCCAATTGATTGAACATTTGACAGATATTCAGTGCAAAACTCAACCGCTTCTTCAACAATGTATCGTTCCGCAATACAACCCTCCGGTCGACTTCGGTTTTTCACGTACCCTTTTAAAATTTTCATATAACGTTCAGCAGGGTACATCCATCTCATATAAGCTGGTCCGCACAACTGTGTCTCTTTGACAAGATGAACGACTAGATGAACCATTATGTCAAAAAACGAGGGAGGAAAATACATTTCAAGCTCACATAAAGTAACAACCACCTCTTTTTGCAATGTTGGTAAGATCGCAGGATCGATCACCTTGCTGCAAATTGACTTGAAGAAAAAACACAACTTAGTTATTGCGCTCCTTACTTTTTCTGGCAGAATAGAACGTATACCTATTGGTAGAAAATGTTCCATTATAACATGGCAATCATGAGTCTTTAAACTCTTTAACTTTAGGTCTTTCATTGACACAAGTCTTCTAATATCTGATGAGTAGCCTTCTGGAACTTTAACTTCACTGAGGAACTTACACAATATTTTGTTCTCCTTTCTAGATAGAGTGTAAACAGCAGGTGGTAGATATGTGTGTCTTCCTTTCGTCACGGGTGCCAATTCAGTTCTAATTCCCATGTTTAACATGTCCTTCCTTATGTTAATGCCATCCTTAGACTTTCCTTGTATATTGAGTAACGTACCAATAACATTATCAAATACATTTTTTTCAATATGCATAACATCGAGGAAATGTCTTACGTACAACGACTTCCAATATGGAAGTTCAAAAAAAATCGACCTCTTCTTCCACCCACTCGTGACAAGTCTATGTGCAAAAGGCTTGCCAAACTCAGTACTCACATCTTTCACCTTTTCAAAAATCTGATCACCTGTCAACATATGTGGAGCTCTACCGTGTTCTGCCTCTCCATTGAATGCCTTTCTCCACCCACGATAGTGATGATTAGAATTTAAGAATCTACGATGACCGAGAAAAACATTCTTCTGACAAAAGTTCAATCGCATCGTATCGGTTTCATCTTCACAAACAGGACACGCTTTTTGACCCTTAATGTTGTACCCTGATAGATTTCCGTACGCCGGAAAATCATTAATTGTTCCAAACAACATCGCCCTCAAGTTGAAACTTTCTTTCCTATACCCATCGTAAACCTCCACACCGGTCTCCCACAAAAACTTCAAATTTTCGACTAAGGGTGCCAAGTACACGTCTATGTCATTCCCTGGTTGTTTGGGCCCAGAAATTAACATAGATAGCATCATGTACTTACGCTTCATACATAGCCACGGAGGTAGGTTATATATCATAAGAATCACAGGCCAGGTGCTATGCGAGATACTTTGAATACCATGCGGGTTCATTCCATCAGTAGACAACGACAAGCGAAGATTTCTTGCTTCTTTTCCAAATTCAGGATAATCAATATCAACTTTCGTCCACTGTGGTGAGTCTGCCGGATGTCACAACTTCCCATCAATAATTCTTTCATCTGCATGCCAAGTCAAGTGTCTTGAATCGGTCTCACTACGATACATGCGCCTAAATCTCGTAATTATAGGAAAATACCATAACACCTTTTCCGGAGACAACTTTTCCTTATATCGAGGGGCACCGCATTTAGGACACTCATTTAACACTGCGTACTCGTTTCGAAATAAAACGCAATCTTTTGGACATGCATGTATCTTTTCATAGCTCATGCCAATAGAGGACAACATCTTTTTGGCCTCATACGTTCGATTGGGAAGAACATTATCCTCTGGTAGCATTTCTTTCACGAGGGCTAATAACTGTGTGAAACTTTTATCCGACCATCCGTTGTCCGCCTTTAAGTTGTACAACTTTAACACCGCAGACAATCTTGTGAATTTTGTACAACCATCATACAACAGTTTCTCTGCATCGCTTACCAACCTCTCGAACATTTTGGGACAATCCTCAAGATCTTCTTCAAGCGCTTCTGCAATCTCTTCGACTCGATCATAATCGTATGCGTCTGCGAAATCCTCATTTGAAGCATACGTCGTATTATAACTCGATTCAACATTCCCGCTACTTTTCTCACCATGCAAATTCCAACATGCATAACTTCTATCAATTCCATGCATAAGTAAATGCGATTCCAACTGAACCGTGTCAACCCGTCTCCCATAACAGCATCTCAAACAAGGACATATCATTCCATTGGGTTCTCTGGCGTGCGCAATGGCAAACTTAACGAATTCTGATACCCCATCCTCATACTCTTTCGACAATCGATTGGCAGTCATCCATTTTTTATCCATGGTTTGACTATAGCAACTAATTAGTCACGCAACTATAGCAAAATAATAATTAATTACCTGTAAAGAAATTCAACATATCAGGTAATCAAATTCATAGTTATTCTTGCCTCACCTTAAGCATGTGCTAAACAAATCATAACTAATTACTAACTAGTGAAGTCGGATACTAGTGATTCAGTCTTGGATACAGGTAATAACAATTATATTCAAACAATAGTGAAGTCGGATTTCAAACCTTACGGTAAAGATTTCATCGGAGGAGAAGCAACCGGAAGATTTAGCAACGGAAAAATCCCGTCAGATATTTTTGGTATAGTCCTATAGTCCTAAATTCTAACATCTACACGCTAACTAATGTGTTGCATGGTTCATTGTGTTTAAGATTTTCATTGATGTTTGATGAATCCCTGAAACGTGCTCGTTTCAATGCTATCAATACTGCCATACTGCCATATACAGCCCTATACTGCCATAACAGTCTAAATATAAACAAAAACACAACCGCAGCTCATGAATTCCACTCAACTATAATCATTAGAAATTCACACTGAGCCGGAAAATAAAAGTAAAAACAATCAGTTATTCAAGTCAGTTCAAGAATAGGATAGAAACCTTTGAAAATGTTGAGAGCGTCCCGCGTACACTACGATCAAGGACAGTTCGAATTTCTTCAATCGGAGAAAGTTTCACAGCTTTTTCCTACCACAATAACACTTAAAATCAATCTCCCACAAAGGAGTCACACACAAATTTAATTGAACAGTTTGCGTGCAAGATACAAAACAAGATTCCCGGCAACACAGACAAATCGAACAGAAGCAATGTATGAATGGCAAGGATTTTGAAACATACCTTTTGATCCGACTCTAGACGAAAAAAGCTTCGTGCCGGCGAGGATGAGGAATCAGAACAAAAACGAGAATAGCTTTGTGCCGGCGAGGGTGAGTTGATGAACGGTGCTGATAAGGTTCGTGCCGGCGAGGGTGAGATGATGAACGGTGCTGAAAAGCTTCGTGCCGGCGAGGGTGAGATAGAGAAGACGATGAACAGGGCTTCGTTCTGATATTTCGTTTTGGGTTTCGTGGGTATTCTGAACTGTGTTGTTCAATATTTCATTTTATTTAATTTTGATATTTGAGCTACCACGGCGCTTTTAGCCTAAAAAGCGCTTTAGTAGCATCAGACCCTATGCCAGCGCTTTTGAAAGCGCTTTCAAAGGCCAATCTTCCACAGCGCTTTTTAAAAAGCGCCTTCATAACCCTATTATTTCATTTTTATTAATATTTTTATTTGACCTACCACAGCGCTTTTAATGTAAAAAGCGCTTTCGTATCCCCCACCTATGCCAGCGTTTTTAAAAAAGCGCCTTCGTAGGTTTCCCTTTTTTTTAATTTTGTTTTTTGTGAAGGCTATGGCAGCGCTTTTTCAATAAGCGCTTTAGTAGAGGCGCTGCAAAAAGCAGTTTTTGGCGTAGTGAAGAGGGAAATTTCTAATTTTTTTACCTAGAAAATGGTTAATTGGTTTGAAGCATGATTCCAAGAGTTCAATTGCATCATTTTTACCTAATGGCATGACCTAAAACATTTCTCAAGATCAATTGGATTGATAGTGAATTTCCAATCAACTGATCAAAAGTCAACTGTACATTAAAAAGTCAAACTTTGACTTTTTGGTCAAAATTCAATTTCAAAGATCAAAATTCATCAAAACATGTAAAAATATGAAACTTATTCATCAAGAAATCAAAAATTCAAGATTTCATTTTGAAAAGTCAAAATTTTATAACTTATAAATTTTTCTAAGTGTTTAAAACTTCATGTTTTTTCATAACTTTAAGCCAATTTTTCACCATGATGCAAGAGGATTCAGAATAAACTTTCAACATGAAATTTGTAGATCCCCATGATATCTACAACATTTCTTTACACAAATTCTTCTAAAAATGCTTGGATCTCAAGTTATTATTTCTTAAAGTCATGGTCTTGAAATTGGACACTTAGTGAAATTTTGCCATAGTTTTGGTCAAGATTTTGACCTAACTTCATGGTACTTTTTAATATAGTTCCAAGGGTATTTTTAAAAAGTGATTCAAATAGGGGTTGTAGAGCACATTACAAGCTTTCAAAAATGTCAAAGAACTCCTTGAGATCATTCTTGAGTATGGAGAATCGAAGAGATGAAGTTAGGGTTTTCACACTTGAATTACAAGTCATTTTGTGATGAATAAGATTCAAATTTCAAACCTATGATGCATAATCTCTACTTTACAGGCCTCAAACTTGTTAAGCACTCCATAATTAATTGCTTGCACAGATGTTAGAGGTCTCAATTCAAGCATTCAATGCAAGGTCATGCTTTATATCCATTTTTGGAAGAAAATGCACAATGCCATTTTGATAAAGTAGCTTTTTACACAAAACTTGTTCTTGAGCCTTGAAATTGCCTTCTTATGATCATACATGTCCTATAATTCAAGATAAGCTTGTCTAAACACTTACAATCACCCAGCCCATGCTTGTGCTATCCATTGAAACTTGTTTTCCCACTTTTCTTCAAAATCAAGTAACATAGAAATCAGCCTATAACTTTTACTTCTGACTCTCTCAAGCACTAAGACTTTTTGCATATACATACACAAGTTATTTGCCACAAATGCTACGCATGCTTGAGCCCTGAAAATACCAAAAACACATATTTGCATCTCACACTTCCAATGTTGTAGATTTTGGCCAAAAATCCCAAAACCAAAAACTACTCGTGCGTTTCTTGGCTTCTTGCTTCCAAAAGCTTCTAAATATCATTTAGAAGTCATCCATTTCCCTGTTACAGTTCTGTAACACCATCTTCCTCCATTTCCAAGTTCAAAAACAATGCACTGTAAGTAGACTTCTCTAGACCATTACAACCACTCTCCAACCAAGCTAATCATTGCATTAGCTTCCTGGGATCTCAGTGGAGCTTTTCTGATCATCACAACACCTTGAGGAGTGCTCATTTGCAGAACACAATTTCCAATTTTGAGGGAAGTTATCTCAACTTTGAACTCTTCATACAAGCATAATTAATGGTTTATTTGTGAATGAAAAATATAGATATAATTGCTCTAAAGATAACCATGTCCATAGTTTTCATTTATGTTGCTTGAGCTTAGAGAATTTTAAGATTGAAGTTTCTGAAATTTTTAGGGTTCAGATTAAGGCCATTAAAATTCAAGTTTGTCTTTGATCTATAATTTTATTGCTTTGCATTTATGAAATTGTGAGGAAATTTTCCACAAGATTCATGTTTACATTTTTGCAAATGGATGAGAGATGAGCAAGATGCAAGTACTCTGGCTGGGCATGACGTTGAAGATGAAGTTCAGGCCATGGACTTGATTTCTAATATATATTTATTGTTTTGTTTATATGAACGGGTGTATAGCCACCACAATGGTAAAGTGCACACATGTTAACTTTTGGGACCTGGGTTCGAGCCCCAGTTGTACCCTTTTGCTTATTTTTTTTACATTTTCTCATTTTTGACACTTGTATGCAGCGCTGGGCCTCCCCCCTTTGGGCTTTGTATTTTTTCTACATTCTGACCCCCCTGCTCACTATTTACACCTTGCCCATTTTATTTCTTTTTGCTCATTTTTCATTTATTTGTTTTCTCAAATATTTTAATATAAAAAAAATCAGAAAATAATATAAAAGCATTAGATTTATATTTTGATATAGTTTTTTTTTGCAATAAAAATTATTTTTATTTAATCATACTTTATTTATTTTATTATTTGGTTTGTAAATTTAATTTAAAAAACTAGGGTTTTAGTTATTTTCTTTTACACAATTAAAATATGTTATTTTAAAACCAAAAAGACCAAAAATATTTTATAGTACTATAAATTATTTTTAAGACAAAAATACCAAAAAATATTTTTTCTTACAAACTTAATTTCTTTTTTTCAATTAATATTTAGATTAGGGTTTTATTTAAATTCTTTTCCTAGTAAATTTAGGTTTACTTTTTATCAATTTAATTATTTATTTTATTTTAGTTAATTAGGTTAAAACAAAACCCTTTTTCCTAAATAAAAATCCAAACAAAAATCCATTTTTCTTCCTATTTTACATTCTTGTATATTTGTTCATTTTTGTACATTATTTATCCAAATTCAATATGGTTGTAATAGATTATTTAGATTTAAATTCTTGCAATCCCCATTTGTAATTTGTAAACCCCCTCCCACAAGTGTTGTAATAGCGTAGTAATTTTTAAAATTCCACAATTTATCGCTTTATATACAAGAGCTAGTAATTAGGATTTTGTATGGAAAGATTAAAACCAATCAATTAGCAAACTCTAATCAAAGAAAAATCAAGCATGAAAATAAATACACTTGCACACAAGCACCCTAGGGTAAAATTCACTTGGTTGCCTTATAAAATGGCCATGTTATGCATGTAAGGTATCTTAGCAAAAACAAACAAATACAAGATCATAGTCCCTCGATGAAGCTATCAAAAGTTGCCCTTCAAAATGATCTTAGTACCTAAAGAGAATGCTAAGATACCTTGCAACATTGATAATCATGGTTATACGATGACCCACGCCCTTCTCATTTACATCCAAAGATAGGGTTACTTACCAAATCAATGGTAAGATAACAATGTCAAAGGAAGGAGGAAATGAATATGAAAGAATTTTGAGTAGGTAGAATGCTCCTAGTTACTTGCTCAATTTCAAAACAAAACATCCTTGCTATTTTCAAAACGAACACCAACACTTTCAAAAACATCTTTCAAACTTGAAAACATTTTCAAAAAGAACAACACTTTGTATACATTCTTACGAACGAGAATCATTACAAAGTTTGCCTAAACGATGGCACCTTTTTAAAATACTTTCAAAAACTACAAAGAGCATATTTTTCAAACAAAAACAAGTGATCTAGCAAGTAACTAAGAGCCCATGAAAAATCATGGATGAAAAGGGTGTCAAAACCTTCCCTTTTCATAATCTACCCCCCGAACTCAAGAAATAATCTCAAAGGTCTTTCATGTGCTTTTTCACCTTTCCTTTTGGATAAAAGAAAATTCGGTGGCGACTCTTGCTAACCGCAACATTTGTGATAAAACACAAAACCCCAAGTCAGTTCTCCCACCGTATCACAGTGTTACAACCTGAGGTAGTATTTCTCATGAGCTTTTAGTTTCATGAATTTGCAATTTAATTTCAAAGTTTGTCTTGTAGACATTAGGATTTATATTTTCGTTTAGTTTACATCATTATTTTTTTTATGAAGGACTCACTTAAGAGTTTAGGTTTCTATCTCTACTCTTTCTACTAGATCTAAAAGCCCATGTTTTTTCTATACCCTTTGATTTATTTCACATTGTGATTTAATTTAGTTAGTTTTTTATTATTATATTCATTTATATTATTATTTTATCAATACCAAAAATATAAAAACACAAAAAATATGTTTCTATTTAGATTAGGCTATTTGACGAGTTTATTAAATCAATTGAGTTTTACTTAGTTAATCAAAAATATAAAATACATAAAAATGCTCTTTTATTTTAAATTAGGTTTTATTTAAGTAGACTAATTAAATCACTAATATTGTATATAATTAAACATTTTCTTAAATTAAATTAATTTAATATTTTACATTAAAATATTAAAACCCGCACAATTCACCAAAATTCACCATTCGCGAGCGACACGTGGCCAATATATGGCCACGTGATGAGAAGACTATATCAGACTCCACGCTCTATGTCTTAAGATAGCTAACCAACATCGAAACATTTTTTAACTAACATAATCCAAAACTCAAGATTATTTTCGAAAAAAGGATTAAGGAGAATTTCTTTTGAAATTAACTGCGAACTGTGTCTACGGTAACTCAACTTACAACCCAAACAAGGTTCAATGATAATTTGAAATCAATTCTATGTAATCCTATAAAAAACACCAACCAACACTACGAGCTACGAATTGGGACTCTGATTCCTCCTAAGAGGATACATAGGCATATGACTAAAATCGTGGTGAGTTCCCCTAATAAAACATTAAAACCATATTTCTTAATGGTCATGCTTTTAACCCTAGTATCCTTGTGAACAAGGTAGATGAGGGGTGCCTAACACCTTCCCTTCGTCTAGAACCGAGCCTAAACACCTAGAATCTATGATTTTTAGGGTTATTCCTTTATACTCCCTTCCTTAGGATAAAAATTAAGGGTGACGCCTCTAATTTCAAAATCGGTTACAACAGCTGGCGACTCTGCTGGGAACTCAACCCTAGGTTTAGAAGCCTTGTCTTTTGGTTTTAGGTTTTTTCTTATTTTTTAGATTTTTTAGATTTTTTTATTTAACTATTTATTTATTTATCTATTATTATTTTTGTCATATTGTTATATATGTGGTGGGATTCAAATTTTGCAAAATTTTTTTTCAAAAACCCTTAGAAAGAAGGTTCATCTATTAGCCAAGGGTATACATCAACCTTAAGAGTTTATGTGATGACTTCGCCTAGAGTCGGTAGAATTCCGCGAAAGAAATATGTCTTAAGAGACATCCTCTTGGGATGTAGGACTTTGGAATGACACCTATGACTCTTTGTACAACCTTCAAACCAAAATCTCATGATGATACCTTTCATGACTTAGAGACGAAAGTTTTGATCTACAAAAAGGTTCCACTTAAGGGAGACCCTTATGCCTTTCCCTCTAGTGTTATTCATGATACCCTTAAGGAAACCACCTTATGGGGAGGGTAGAATATCCGTAGGTCAATACTAGGAACCTACCAACTAAGAATACATTTTACAAATCCCACTATAATCCCTAAACCTGCAAGGGTTATATTTTCTTCCACTACTATCTTTAGCCCATAGGGCTCCCATCTTTCTAATATAACCCCTAGCCAGTATGGATTTGCTTTTGAAAATCCTAATCCCTGGCCTGCAGGGATCCCCTTTCATCCGACATTATCCTTAGAGCTCTTATAGGATCTTGTTCGTCTTCCAACGAAGGACGTCCTCACTAATGCACACCATGTATCCTCTATCATGCCATGGGATCTGGTGATTATTGACTAGTTACCATGTGCTCTCTTTCACGCCATCCCCTCAAGTCCATCCTTTATCTCAATCACCCATTGGTCTATCATAATTCCTAGCATGTAGGAGTGCTCGTCCCTCTGTTATAATCTCTAGCCTGTATGGATTCTTCTTCATCTTTCTTTATCCTTAAAGAGTTCCTGTCAGTCTCAATCTCTGAGTCAGTGTAGGACATCATCATTTCCATGTCTACCATTAAACCTGTATAGGATACCCCTACGTCTACCCTCATACTAAATTTGCATCGTATTGCATATCCATGAAACTCTTTTTGCATACCCAAAAGCCAAAAAATATTTTTGCATACCCATGCATTTTCTTACATTCATACATTTGCATGTCATGCATTTCCACCTCCGCCCTTGGTCGCTATCAATCCGACTAAAAAATTTCCCGATGCTCAAAAACAAAGTCCAAGTATTTCAAGAAAATCTTAGATTGGTGAAGAAAAAGTCAAACGTTGGATATTCAAAGGAGCTTGGTCCTACAAATCTTATTGTGGAGAGAAGGCAACCTTTCACTATACAAGCCTATGCAACGCCTCGATTTCAACTTTCATTGGTGATTCCCCCATGGCCCTATCAATAGAATTGGTATGCCTGAAGAGAAGTCAAGGGTCATCCCCATGCTTTGACAATTCCAAAAACTACGAAGCATCTCCTGAAGTCACGTGGATCAAAAAAGGAGTTCTTCCATAGGATCATTAGGCTTTATCAGTTACAAATTATAACTTCCTAGGTGTTAAGTTTCATTTGGTGCAAATTTGTATATTTGGATCATTAATTCTAATAAAATAATCATGCATGTTTTTGAAATCAATTTATTCGTTTCACTCTTCATCTTTCATTACTTTCTGTAATACGGTGGCAGAACCGACTATTATTATGTTACTACTGGTTTTGTGTTTTTTGTTCACAAATGTACGGTAAGCAAGAGTCGCCACCGACTTTTATTTCATCCAACAAAGGAAAAGGGAAAAGAACAGAAAAAACCTTTTTCGAGATGTTTCTGAGTACGAGGGGTAGATTATAGAAAGGGAAGGTATTAGAACCCTTTCTATCCGTGGTTTTCCACGGGCTCTTAGGTACTTTCTCATTTTGAAATTGCTTGTGTATGTTTTAAAAAGTTGTTGTTTAACTTCGTGGTAACCCTTGTATCTATCCTCAAGAGTGTGACGAAGTTGTTTTTGAAAAACTGTTTTGAAAGTGTTTGTGTGAAAGAGTTTTTGTTGTTTTGAGCAAGTGCTTAAGAGTTTCTACCTACTCGAAAAAGACTGTTCCTTTTCTCGTTTCCTTTAGACAACATTATCCTACTATTAAGGAGTAGGTAGCCCTATCGTTGGAGTTTGAGGGACAATCGAAAGGGACGTTTTTACGGTCACATATGAAATGATTAGGAAACCTTAGTAGTTACCCTAGGGTCTTAAAGATCTTTTCGAGGAAACATTCGAATGGGTCATTTTTTATCTTTTGAGACTAGATGGTAACCACTAAAACTCCCTATACTTCATGACCGTTTACCGAAGGCAATCGAAGTGGTGATACCCTAGGGGTGCATATGTGCGAGTGTATTTGATTTCAGATATATTAGCCTTTGTGTTTAGTTTTCTAGCGATTGGTTTTATCTTGTTCATGCAATCCTATTAGCCATACATCTAACAATTAATATATGTACAAAAATATAAAGTGCAGAAACGTAAATTCCTACGCTATTACATGGCTTCGGGGAGAGGGATTTAATTACAATTCAAAAACTAGGATAAATATAAAGGAAAACAATAAAAATGCCTTAAAGTTTGGCTACATTGATATGTACAGGAATATAAAAGTGCGAAAGAAGAAAATGCGCGCGAAAAATTAAATACAGGAATTAAAGTTTAAATTCTAAGAAAACTTAATTAATGAAAGAAAATATTTTTTGTTATTTTTTATTTTTTGGGAAAAACATTAAGTTAAAAATGAAAGGAAATTAACTCTAAATAACCTAATATTTTTGTATTTTTATTTGAGAAAAAATAATTAACTTGCAATTTAAACCTAATTTCTAGCTAATTTTAATTATGAAAATAAACCAAATTATCCTAATTAAACTAATCTATTTTCAAAATTAATTTTAATAAATAAGGAAGAAAAAACTAATTCTACATTTTTTTATGATTTCTTGATTTTATGATGTCTATGATTTTTTTTAATAAAAGGAAAATAATTGAAATAAAAGAAAATAAATAAAGCAAAAAAGAAAAATGGGTCGCGCTGCAAAAATAAAAATGAGGGGTGAGAAAGAAGCAGAATCAAAAGCCCAAATGGACAAAACCTGGTTCTACGCTGGATCCAGTGTGGATAACGTCTTGGGGTGCACCACGGGGACGCGACTTTGAGGCCTTAGATCTGGCATTTTTAGATTCCTGCGTCAAAACTTAAAAGCAATGGTTCTAAAACATTCTAAACATTAGTATGAACATGCATGAACGCTTATAAACCATTTACAACGTACGAATTAAGAGTTTGTAATTAATAATTTTTACCCAACCGGAGCTACTTGGTGCGGCTGTTTTGGTCGCGGACTGGCTTGGCAAGAGGCCTAAGTAGACACCTGGAAGTCTCAGAAATGTGAGTTGCCCACTTATTTGGACTAATAGCACCTGGGAACATAGCTGCGAACTCTTGCAACTTTTAGAAATTTTTTTGAGAATTTTGTAGACTTTCTTGAAGAGGAATTTTGTGTCTTTCAAGCTTGTATGGATCTATATTTATAGAGGAGAATGAGGAGACAAGAAAGCATGGAAAGAATCTCCCTCATAATATTGTGTTTTAAGACCATGATCAAAATTTGAAAAAATGCCATATTTGATGATTTCATGCCATTTTCACATGTGGATGAACCTGGACATATTTGAAGAGTTATTGCATGAAATCAATTGACATAAACCAGCATAAAACTTGCCCAAAATGGATTCACATCAAAATTTACATTATTTCTATTATTTATTTATTTAATTCAGAATTTTAATGAATAAAATATCAAAATAAATAGCATAAATAGTAGAAAAATGTATGGATGGGCTTAGAGGTCGTGGACCATGTTAGGAATGAGTTTCAAACTTGAAAAGATAAGCCCGTTTGGAAAAAATCTAAGTTTGGTCAATATTTGCTTCATGCATTTTTCCAAAAATTGGCCAACTTTGACAATGCATATCTCTCAATTTTAATCCTATGAGGGTGTTCTTGGAATTTTTAGAAGTCTTAGGATTTCCCCTAAGCAACCTATTTGGTTTAATCTCAATTGGATCTTCCATGTTTATGTAAAAAGCTTTGACTCAAAAGGTGCTTTTGTTGACTTTTGAAAAGGACCTATAATGTCTGAATTTATATCTTTTCATGAGTGCATTTCTTGAACTTGAGGGCTGAATATGAGTTGTAAGGAATTGTATTCTCTTCAAAATGAGCCTTGGATGAGAAATTTTTGATAAAGTATGAGAAAGTTATGCCTGGTCAAATTTTGGTTGACTTTTCCTATAGGAACCCTAATTTAGAAACTTTTGAGTTTTGATGAATTAGGAGCATTCCTTGAGGAATCATGATCAACCCTTGATAAAATGATGGATATCACTTCAAAATGTTGATTTTGACCAAAAATCTTGAAGTTTGACTTTATGTGGGTCACAATTGACTTTTGACCTAATATAGTTGATTTTCAGGCATTTGAGCAGTTGACTGAGCAAACTTCTTGTGCAAGGCATGAAACTTGGCATGGATGATCTTGAGTACATATTAGGGAAACAAAAACCACTTAGGACCCTTGGAATTCAAACATCTTGATGAGGAGTGAAACCCTAGTTTGAGGCTCATTGTCTTAGGAGGAGGATTTGTCTGGTCAATCCTTAGTTAACTTGAGCAATTGAGGACCTCTAGGAGTTTATCTGGTGTGAAAATGGGAGGGAAAATTTTGGGGTGGAACATCTGCCCCTGTTTAATCTTCTTAAACCTGAGGATTTAGATTGGCTGGTCTGCCTTTTGTAATCTGAAGGTGAAAGATGATTTAATACTAGAGTGTCCAGAAATTTACACTAGCATGAGGTAATACTGATTGATAATATCGGGAATGGGCTTACAGATGCCATTTGGAAGGCGATAGAAGATCGACGATATGGGCTTAAAGATTCCGTCCAGAAAGATATCGGTTGTATAAGAGATTCCTTTGCGAGAATTCTTGTACATGCTGTTGAGGAGGACTTTGCCGGGGATTGTTGATTTATGTCCTGGGAAATAAAGTATAGGAGCTTCGGTTGTCCATTACTCTACTGGGGAATTAACTCTTGATTGATGAGACAAAAGTGAGCTGTTATTTGGTCAGGTCCAGGATTCACAGTGACTGGTTGAGGATGATAAGGATGACTTCTATCTGGTCATATTCCAAGCTTCATAGCGACTTACTGGGGAATATGAAATCAACTGTATCTAGTCGGGTCCAGGTTTTAAAGTGTTGTAAATTATTGTCCTAAGATAAAAGAGAAGGAACCTGTATAGGGCTTTCTCGGGATAAGTCCATGCAAAACTGCGTCAAGTAATTCATGAAAAGGCGCCTGGATAGTAGGGCTATAAGAAGGAACCTGGGTGGTAGGGTTACTTCGAAATGAAATCCTGGATAGTAGGGCTATGAGAAGGAACCTGGGTGGTAGGGTTACTTCGAAATGAAAGCCTGGATAGTAGGGCTATGAGAAGGAACCTGGGTAGTAGGGTTACTTCGAAATGAAATCCTGGATAGTAGGGTTATGAGAAGGAACCTGGATAATAGGGTTACTTCAAAATGAAATCCTGGATAACAGGGCTATGAGAAGGGAGCTGGATAGTAGGGTTACCTCGAAATGAAAGCCTGGATAGTAGGGCTATGAGAAGAAACCTGGATAGTAGGGTTACATCGAAATGAAAGCCTGAAGAGTAGGTCTATGAGAAGGAACTGGGTAGTAGGGTTACTTCGGAATAAAAGCCAGAATAGTAGGGCTATGAGAAGGAACCCAGGTAGTAGGGTTACTTCGAAATGAAAGCCTGGATAGTAGGGCTATGAGAAGGAACCTGGGTAGTAGGGTTACTTTGAAATAAAATCCTGGATAGTAGGGCTATGAGAAGGAACCTGGATAGTAGAGTTACTTCAAAAATAAAGCCTGAATAGTAAGGCTATAAGAAGGAACCTGGGTAGTAGAGTTATTTCAAAATGAAAGCCTGGATAGTAGAGCTATGAGAAGGAACCTAGATTGTAGGGTTACTTCGAAATGAAATCCTGGATAGCAGGGCTATGAGAAGGAACTTAGATAGTAGGGTTACTTTGAAATGAAATCCTAGATAGTAGGGCTATGAGAATGGACATGGATAGTAGGGTTACCTTGAAATAAAAGCCTGGATAGTAGGGCTATGAGAAGGAACCTGGGTAGTAGGGTTACATCGAAATGAAACTTGGATAGTAGGGCTATGAGAAGGAACCTGGATAGTAGGGTTACTTCGAAATGAAAGCCTAAATAGTAGGGCTATAAGAAGGAACCTGGATAGTATGGTTACTTCAAAATAAAAGCCTAGGTAGTAGGGTTGCAGGAAGGAACCTGGATAGTAAGGTTACTTTGAAATGAAAGCCTAGATAGTAGGGCTATGAGAAGGAATCTGGATAGTAGGGTTACTTCATGATGAGTTTGGGTAAAATTGAATCCGAACCGAGAAGGAACCTAGGTAAAGTTGCTTTGTGAGGAGTTTGCGTAAAACTGCATCTGAACCGAGAAGGAACCTGGGTAAGGTTTCTTCGTGAGGAGTTTGGGTAAAACTGCATTTGAACCGAGAAGGAACCTGTGTAAGGTTGCTTTGTGAGGAGTTTGGGTAAAACTACATCTGAATTGAGAAGGAACCTGGGTAAAGTTGCTTTGTGAGGAGTTTGGGTAAAACTGCATCTGAACCGAGAAGGAACCTGGGTAAGTTTGCTTCGTGAGGAGTTTGGGTAAAACTGCATCTGAACCGAGAAGGAACCTGAGTAAGGTGGCTTCGTGAAAAGTTTGGGTAAAACTGCATCTGAACCGAGAAGGAACCTGGGTAAGGTGGCTTCGTGATGAGTTTGGGTAAAACTACATCGGGAAATTGTAAGGAGGAACCTGGGTAAGGTTGCTTCAGGATGAGTCCAGATGAAACTACATCGGGACCGAGAAGGAACCTGGGTAGGGTTGCTTCGGGATAAGTCTGAGTAAAACTTTAGAAGGAACCTGGGTAAGGTAACTTCGGGATAATTCTGTGTAAAACTTCAGAAGGATCTCGGGTAACGTTACTTCAGGATAAGTCCGTGTAAAACTTCAGAAGGAACCTGGGTAAGGTTACTTCGGGATAAGTCCGTGTAAAACTTCAGAAGGAACCTAGGTAAGGTCACTTCGGGATAAGTCCGTGTAAAACTTCAGAAGGAACCTGGGTAAGGTTACTTCGGGATAAGTCCGTGTAAAAATTCAGAAGGAACCTGGGTAAGGTTACTTCGGGATAAGTCCTTGTAAAACTTCAGAAGGAACCTGGGTAGGGTCACTTCGGGATAAGTCAGTGTAAAACTTCAGAAGGAACCTGGGTAAGGTTACTTCGGGATAAGTCCGTGTAAAACTTCTGAAGGAACCTGGGTAAGGTCACTTCGAGATAAGTCCGTGTAAAACTTCAGACGAGATCTGGGTAAGGTTACTTCGGGATAAGTCCATGTAAAACTTCAGAAGGAACCTCGGTAAGGTCACTTCAGGATAAGTTCGTGTAAAACTTCAGAAGGAACCTGGGTAAGGTCACTTCGGGATAAGTCTGAGTAAAACTATGGGAAGGAACCTGTGTGAGATTTTTTCGAGATAAGCTCGTGTGAAGCTGCATTTAGGAGAAACCCATGTAAGATTTTTTCGTGACGAACTCGTGTAAAGCTGCATTTCATCGCGCAGATAATTACTCTGTTTAGTTTCAGGAGATAATCTTGGACCTGCTGGAAATCGTTGATGATAACCATCTTTCCTAAAAAGGTACAAGATTAATTATATGCGATGCATGAAATGCATTGTGTGATGATGTTCTCAAAATAACTAAGATTATGTTGTATGCAATATGTATACACATGTCATGATGTATGAACATGAAATGTTATTGTGACAATTTTTAGTCGGGGAAAATAAATCCCGGACTGCTACAGGAGAGCATTAGGACGTTGAACCCTTCATTTCCGCTGGGGGTGGTGAATCGGAGATGACTATGCTGGGGATTTACTCCTTTCTGCTTGTGAATATTCTGTAAGGAGAGACTCTGCTTGAAAATAACTATGCGGGGGAATAACTCTGTTTGAGAGAGGAGATGCTTTGCTGGAATATTTTGCCGATTCGGAGAAATAAACTCCGTTGGGGTATGAACTTCCGTAGATGGAGAAATAAAATCTGTTGGGGATTGAGCTTCTGTGTTCAGGTAAATAAACTCTTCTTGGGAGACAACTTTATGAACCGCTTGCGATTATAAAATTCGGCTGGGGAATATAGACGTCGGCTCTCTGAATGAGCATTGCTGGGGAAAGTAGCTCCTATTTGGGGAAGTTGATGTTAAAGCTTTAGTTTCCTATACTATGTGGGGAGTGTAGATGCCACTGGGACATGTACTGAGGATACGACAATGACTTTGCATCAGGACTTTTCTGCCCCTGTACCTGCTGGAGAAAGTACATGCGGAGGCTTTGTGGATATCTTGAGTGTTATCCCAACTCATGAGGTGCTTGGTAACTGCCGATCAGAATGATAAGTCTTCCATTGATAAGCAAGTGACAAGATGATAGGACATAATCGTACGCTTTAATCCCTAACTTTTTCCTGGACTGTCTTTTCATATTTTTAGTCCACTGGGATACCCTTTTTTGCTCAAGCCGTGTTTTTAGGTTTTCGATTTTCCGGGTGTACATATTTTTTTCATATGTACATCCCTAATTTTTTCCCGAACCCTTTTTGGTTCGCCGGGATGCCCTTATTTTTGCCTAGGCCAGTCAACCTAACGGGTCTTTGTTCACGCGTAGTGTTTTCTGACTATATCCACGTTCATCGGGTACAGAGAATTGTCACTGTCCATAGTGTCGTGTTGTAGTACTGTTAAAAATGTTTTCTTGATGGCACATGATTCGTTGCTGAAATGCGTGCGTAATTCCCCAAGTGATTCAGATGGAGATCTTCCCCTGGTTATTTTGCACCTTTGGAGAGACTGCCCTATGTGTGTTAGACATCATGTCATGCCCCTTGCTTATGGAAGACCTATTATTGGAAGTTTCTTTCCCGCTCAGGTGATTTTGCCCATTGAGAGAATGCCTGTTCATTGAATATCCATTGTGCAGATTTCTCTGCTGTCAAACTATTAGTCATATGCAAATAATGTCATTTAAAGGATGCAAAACTCATGTCTGTCTTAAAAAAAATTTTTTGAAAATGTGTTTTGTATAGTAAAACAAAATTTGCAAGAATGTGATATCAACTCAGGATTCGTAACAAGTCCTATAGGAGTCTGGATAAATTTGTAACAGTATGCTCTCAAACTAACCCATGCTTCAGCTAGGACTTTTAAGGGTTATAACGTGGTTTGGTTCACAGTTTAAGAAACAAAGGATAAAGGCTCAAAATTTATTTGTACCCACCCGTTCTTCGTGATGTCCTTCAGTCATATGCTCAGTCAATTGCGTGTTTAGAATCTCAGTTGAGTCTTGAGTACTGTCCTTGATGTTCCGGTGATGGTTCGGATACTGGGTGTTTATTTTGAATAGATAGTCATCTTTTTTGTCGAGGATTTGTAGGACCTCTTTCTTTTTACTATCCCTGTCTTTTGCCTGAACTGTTCCTTTTTGTGATTACAGTCAGCGGTATGCCCCAGTTTTTTTCTTAAGTCTCCTTCATAGGTTTTGACTTAATGGGCTTTTATTTTGAGAGATAATGATTGTCTGCTTTAATGATTATGCAGAACATCACCATCTTCTGATTCAGAAGGACGTCTTCGAGGCTACTCATTGTGTGCGAAGCGGAATATTGCGACTGAATGTGCCTCTGAATTAACTGAGAAAACTACCCTGCCCCAAGTTATGATTAAGGGATTTAATTTGTGTGAAAGAAAAACTCCTACTTATTTGGCTCAAAGGGGTTGACTAGGGACTATCTTCCTTATAACTCCATTGTTTGGGATTTGAAACAACGCCTGTACATCGTCAGCAAGGTCTGTTCAAAAGCATATTGTAGAGATTGTGGTATCATTTTCGCCATCCTCCCTCTAAGGCTTAGAGCTTCTAATCGAGATTTGAATATCACGAAAAGGAAGTATAAAGCAGTTTAAGCATAGTGAAAATAGATTAATTCAATACAAAACATGTGTAACGCATTAATGAAATAACAAAGTTTTGATATGACGATAATTGTTTGAATAAGCAAAGAAAATACAACTTGAGAATTCAAATGAACAAAAATGCTTTCAATCCTAGCCATGATTTGGCATGGGAGCAGTGATCACGTTGGGAGTCTCAGAAGGGTCTAATTCAATCTCCTTGGCGTCAATCATATTCTGAATCTTGTATTTCAGCGCCCAACAATCATTAGTATCGTGCCCGGGGCTGCCAAAATGACAAGCACACCTTGCATTCATATTGTAGTTAGGAGAGGAAGTCTTAGGGTTTGGATGATGGTCTATCAATGTAATCAGATTCATCTTCAACATGTGTTGCAATGCTTGTGACAATGGCATGTTGATTTGGGTGAACTGCCTTTGAGGTCTTTCTACCCTTGGCTGATTATTCTATTGTTGTAGTCGTTGTGCGCGTGCCGAATTAGAGACCAACACTGTCACCAAAGATTGGTGGTAGTCTGCCTTATTATGCCCCTTTTGGCCGTGCACAAAATTGGTTTCCCTCTTACCCCCAAATGGCTTCTTCTCAGCACTAGAAGATGTAGCCATCGGTATCTTCCCGCTCCTGATACCATTTTCGATCCTCTCTCCTGTCAGAACCATCTCTGTGGACCCGGATGAGGAACTCCCAATCAGCAAATTGAAGAATGGTCATGTCAGAGTGCCCATGAACATGTCTACCATTTCATGATCAGTCAGAGGAGGTTGTACTCTGCCAGCTAGATCCCTCCATTTTTATGCATATTCCTTGAACCCTTCTTTCGAGCCCATGGACATATTCTACAGTTGCACTCGAGTTGGTGCCAGGTCAGCGTTGTATTGGTACTACTTGTAGAAAGCAGTATCCAAGTCTTACCAGGTATGGATGTTGGTTCCTTCCAACTGATAGAACCAATCCAATTGAGTGTCATCCAAACTTTCTTGGAATAAATGGACCCATAACTTCCGGTCAGCGGTGTGAGGCTGGATCTTCCTCACATAGGAACGGAGATGAAGCTTGCGACAAGACACCCCATCATATTTTTCAAATACCGGAGCCTTTAACTTTGGTGGAATAACAACCCCAGATACCAAACCCAACTCTTCAAAATCCAGCCCTGGTATTCTTTGGATCTCCATTACGCTCAAACGATCCTCTAGCTATTTATATTTGTCCTCGGCTGGAGGATACTGTTCATCATTGTAATCAGTGTCATTATCAGAAACCTCTGGGCTAGGGTCCTCATCCCTTATATCTTCCTCTTGAATCTCCCCTTCTTTGGACGAGGAAGTCAGATTAATCGGTTGCTTCAACGGTCCCTTGAATCTTCTGCCCAGATTCAGGACACCAGCGGTCTTCTTCTTCTTCTTCTTCTTCTTCTTCTTCTTCTTCTTCTCTTTCAGAATAAGGGCCTTCAGATCTTCCTTCCCTTTAGCCAAGGCTACGAACATTTGCTGAAATTTGGCATTTTATGCCTGGAGGTCCTTGATACTTTGTTCAGAAGGATTTTTGCTGAAATAAACAGCGCAGAAGATGAGAAACCTGTTATGAGATCTGTTTATGCAATGTCATGGATGATATGTGTATTCAATGATTTCAAGGATCTCGCGGGGTAAACAAGAAAAATGTTAGGCGTTGAACTTTACAACTTTGATTGAATAACTTTGTATTGTTGAGAGTCCTTCTACAAGAGTCAAGCTCATCATATCAAGTGGGTCATAGCCCCTGACTCAAGTTGTCTTGTTTTGGTCTTTTAACGGTATTGGCTAGAGGAAAATAAATCCCACTGCCCCTTGCTAGACATCTGATTCATCATAACCTGCATCACAAACCATTGAGATCCTTGAAATGGTTAAGGAAATGTTGTGGCATGATGTTATCATGCGTATGCTATGCATTAAGCAAAGATGTAAGGTGACAAACACAACCCTGCAAAGAATTCAAGTTGTTAGAAAATGAAGGCAAACAAGTCACACAAGAAGCCTTAGGTTTAGGCTTGCATGTGGTTTGTATGTAAGTACCCTCTTGAAGTTTAGTTGGTTTCAAACCTGTCTTAGAAAAGTAACTGGGTTCTAAGGATTCTCAATATCACTGATCATCCTTTATCAGGCATTGTTTCAGCTCAGGAAATATTTTCTTGCGGCCGAAATATCCCGAAAGTCTGATCTTAATGAGTGTAGCATTGAGTATCAACCAATCCTCAGCTTTATACCGACGTCGGCTATCTCATTACTTTCTAATGGCTAAGTTTGTTCAACTAGGGTTCTAAGGTTCGTTAGTGCTTCACGACACGACGCAGCGGCCCCATATTCTCCTCGTTTCAACACGAAGGATACCGCTACCGACAAAAGTGTCACACTAACATAGACATCGCTTAAACCATATCGATCTATGTCATACAGTCTCCACGATCTATTGTTGTTTACCTAAAAGAGTGTCCCCAGATCCGGGTGTAGGATCTTCAACAATACCCAAACAAAAACCCTTAAAGATAAAGCAGGAAAAGCAAACAAAAAAGCAATTACAAATGACCTATATCCTAAGGTATACCCCAATTTATTAAGAATTCCCCAGCAGAGTCGCCATTTCTGTAATACGGTGGCAAAACCGACTATTATTATGTTACTACTGGTTTTGCATTTTTTGTTCGCTAATGTACGGTAAGCAAGAGTCTCCACCGACTTTTATTTCATCCAACAAAGGAAAAGGGAAAAGAACAGAAAAAACCTTTTTCGAGATGTTTTTGAGTACGGGGGTAGATTATAGAAAGGGAAGGTGTTAGCACCCTTTCTATCCGTGGTTTTCCACGGGCTCTTAGGTACTTGCTCATTTTGAAATTGCTTGTGTGTGTTTTGAAAAGTTTTTGTTTAACTTCATGGAAACCCTTGTATCTGTCCTCAAGAGTATGACAAAGTTGTTTTTGAAAAACTATTTTGAAAGTGTTTATGTGAAAGAGTTTTTGTTGTTTTGAGCGAGTACTTAAGAGTTTCTACCTACTCGAAAAAGACTGTTCGTTTTCTCGTTTCCTTTAGACAGCGCTATCCTACTATTAAGGAGTAGGTAGACCCATCGTTGGAGTTTGAGGGACAATCGAAAGGGACATTTTTACGGTCACATAAGCAATGATTAGGAAACCTTAGTAGTTACCCTAGGGTCTTAAAGATCTTTCCGAGGCAACATTCGAATGGGTCATTTTTTATCTTTTGAGACTAGAGGGCAACTACTAAAACTCCCTATACTTCATGACCGTTTACCGAAGGCAACTGAAGTGGTGATACCCTAGGGGTGCGTATGTGCGAGTGTATTTGATTTCAGATATATTAGTCTTTGTGTTTAGTTTTCTAGGGATTGGTTTTATCTTGTTCATGCAATCCTATTAGCCATACATCTAACAGTTAATATATGTACAAAAATATAAAGTGCGGAAACGTAAATTCCTACGCTATTACATGGCTTCGGGGAGAGGGATTTAATTACAAGTCAAAAACCGGGAGAAATATAAAGGAAAACAATAAAAATGCCTTATAGTTTGGCTACATTGATATGTACAGGAATATAAAAGTGCGAAAGAAAAAAAATGCGCGCGAAAAATTAAATACAGGAATTAAAGTTTAAATTCTAAGAAAACTTAATTAATGAAAGAAAATATTTTTTGTTATTTTTTATTTTTTAGGAAAAACATTAAGTTAAAAATGAAAGGAAATTAACTCTAAATAACCTAATATTTTTGTATTTTTATTTGAGAAAAAATAATTAACTTACAATTTAAACCTAATTTCTAGCTAATTTTAATTATGAAAATAAACCTAATTATCCTAATTAAACTAATCTATTTTCAAAATTAATTTTAATAAATAAGGAAGAAAAAACTAATTCTATATTTTTTTGTGATTTCTTGATTTTATCATGTTTATGATTTTTTTTAATAAAAGGAAAATAATTGAAATAAAAGAAAATAAATAAAGCAAAAAAGACAAATGGGCCGCACTGCAAAAATGAAAATGAGGGGTGAGAAAGAAGCAGAATTAAAAGCCCAAACTGGACAAAGCCCGGTTCTACACTGGATCTAGTATGGATAACGTCTTGGGGTGCAGCACGGGGATGCGACTTTGAGGCTTTAGATCTAGGATTTTTAGATTCATGCGTCAAAACTTAAAAGCAATGGTTCTAAAACATTCTAAACATTAGTATGAACATGCATGAACGTCAAGAGGCCTAAGTAGACTCCTGGAAGTCTCAGAAATGTGATTTTCCCACTTATATAGATTAATAGCACCTGAGAATATAGCTGCGAACTCTTGCAACTTTTAGCAATTTTTTTGAGAATTTTGTAGAGTTTTATTGAAGAGGAATTTCATGTCTTTCAAGCTTGTATGGCTCTATATTTATATAGGAGAATGAGGAGACAAGAAAGCATGGAAAGAATCTCCCTCATAATGTTATGTTTTAAGACCTTGATCAAAATTTGAAAAAAATGCCATATTTGATGATTTCATGCCATTTTCACATGTGGATGAACCCCTACATATTTGAAGGGTTATTACACGAAATCAATTGACATAAACCAGCATAAAACTTGCCCAAAATGGATTCACATCAAAACTTACATTATTTCTATTATTTATTTATTTAATTCTGAATTTTAATGAATAAAATATCAAAATAAATAGCATAAATATTAGAAAAATGTATGGGTGGGCTTAGATGTTGTGGACCATGTTAGGAATGAGTTTCAAACTTTAAAAGATAAGCCCGTTTGGAAAAATTCCAAGTTTGGTCAATTTTTGCTTCATGCATTTTTCCAAAGATTGGCTAACTTTGACAATGCATATCTCTCTCAATTTTAACCCTATGAGGTTGTTCTTGGAATTTTTAGAAAGCTTAGGATGTCCCCTAAGAAACCTATTTGGTTTAATCTCAATTGGATCTTCCATGTTCAGGTAAGAAGCTTTAACCCAAAAGGTGTTTTTGTTGACTTTTAAAAATGACCTATAATGTTTGAATTTATATCTTTTCATGAGTGCATTTATTGAACTTGAGGGATGAAGATGAGTTGTAGGTAATTTGATTCTCTTAAAAATGAGCCTTGGATGAGAAACTTATGATAAAGTATGAGAAAGTTATGCCTGGTCAAAGTTTGGTTGACTTTTCCTATATGAACCCTAATTTAGCAACTTTTGAGTTTTGATGAATTGGGAGCATTCCTTGATGGATATCACTTCAAAATGTTGATGTTGACCAAAAATCTTGAAGTTTAACTATATGTGGGTCACAGTTGACTTTTGACTTAATACAGTTTATTTTCAGGCATTTGAGTAGTTGACTGAGAAAACTTCTTGTGCAAGGCATGAAACTTGGCATGGATGATCTTGAGGACATATTAGGGCAATGGAAACCACTTAGGACCCTTGGAACTCAAAAATCTTGATGAGGATTGAAACCTTAGTTTGAGGCTCATTATCTTAGGATGAGGATTTGTCTGGCCAATCCTTAGTCAACTTGAGCAATTGAGGACCTCTAGGAGTTTATCTGGTGTGAAAATGGGAGGGAAAATTTTTGGATGCAACACTTTCCATAAATAATCAACGACTTTCTGTTTCCACTCTTCTTTTCCATTTTAAAATTTTCTTTAACAAACTTTGAGGGAGAATTATGTAAATTAAATAATTGAATTTTTCTAAAATATGCTTTCAATGGTAAGACCGAGCTGACGATGTAAGGCATTGTTTCAATTCCTAAATAGTGGAGAAATAAGGAGTTAATCCGTAGTCAACCTCCTCGAGCCAGGAGTTGGAGTTTTGTTGTATTTTTCAACAAAAAAACCTTAAACCTAACAAGGAGCAGGGTAGTCTTTCAATTAATTCAATGTCGCATTTTATTCTCAAGTGAAGTGATTTATCTAAACGAAAGGTTCAAGCATATCTCTTTCCTTGATACATCATTAAGGAAACGATCTAAGCAAAGGTTTAAAACATATCCCTTTCCTTGCATTCATCATCCAAGATTGAGGAATCAATGAAGACAAAGTCCATGATGTCTTCTTCCTCAGTACATCAATCAAGATTGAGGAAACAATGAAGACGAAGCTTACAACAATCAACATGACAGTCACAAGTGTCAAAATCGAAAAGTAAAAATAAATTCAAAAGAAAAAAATAATAAAGCTAGGTTAAGTAAAAATTGAAGAAAAAAAACTTGACTTAGGCAAAAGGTAGGGCATCCCGATGGACCGAAAAATTCAAAAGAATCGGTCCATGCAAAAATAAGGGATTGAAAACAAAATTGGAGAACAATATTGTGACTTCCACCTCAAAAATCATCAATAGATCTTATCAATTCTCGGATCTTATCAATGCTTTTCATCGGTACTTGAATCTTTATGTACGCTTCTCATCATTTGTGCGACTATAAAATTTCTCTTGGGGATTAAACGTATATGTTGGATTAATTAAACTTAAGATTGGAGAATATCAAGGAGAATGGGGTGGGCTAAATAAATTTTGAGCCTTATATCTTTTGTTTCTTTAACCACGAACCATGGCCACGTTAAACCCTTCAAAAGTCCTAATTGAAGCTAGGTTCACTATGAAATCATACTCGGCGAAATTTGTGTTAAACTGACTCCTACGTTTGTTAAATTTATTTCTAATCACTTCGATTCTTCGTATCTCCATCTCTAATCATCCATTTCTTCTCCATGAAAACTTAGATTTCAAATCTTGCATGTGCATCAAACATAATTACTTTTCAAAAGGTACTATTTTACTTGCGAATCAATACTTAGCATCAAGGACATCTCAAAAATCGTTTTAATCAAGAGCGATCCTTTCCAGAAAGCTCCTAACTAGGGGTAAAGCATCTAAAGAGGAACCACATAATCATAGGAAAGACTATTTATTGTAGAGATGTATCGCATGAAGATACTATTGACAAGGGGTGATCATTCTGAGATTCAATCAGATTGGATCACATTTAAAAGTGCCTTTCAATCGGGGGCATATCTTTTGAAAGAGAATTTCTTAATCATGTCATATCATAACATGGTAGGATCTGGTTTCATCTTTCCACAACTTCACAAGGCCCTAGTGATCAAGGGGAAAACTTTTAATACTCAAATGTTGGTGTTGGGGTAGTACTTATTAAGTTCATCCTACTGCATATAGGGTCCAAATTCCCCTTCAAGCAACTTCAAGTGAAAACTTTTCAAGCTTCGAATAATTGGGGAAATCTATGTCAAGTTCATGGTGAGGTCTAAGTTCTTTCTGAGGGTACTTCCTCCGGATCCTGGAGATTGAGGGGCACATCTTTCAAAATTCAAAGGTGAGGGCAAACCATTGCGAGGCTTGATCAAAAGGAGTTGATTCAAAATGGTTCATTAAAGCCAAGCATTTTCAAGAGTATTTTAATCAGGGGTATAATACAAAATAGTGGGGTCATTCACATTATGATCAAACTGTTTCCAAGCTCATATCAAAGAGAATCTCCTTCAAGACCTTACCAACAAATTAAGGAAATACAGTCCATATAGAGACACGCTCTCCGCGTACTTTCATAATCTCCAGTGGATCTTTCTCCTACATCAGCAATCTTCAAGTTCGAATCAAGTATCAAGAAATCATGATAGAATAACATTAAACTATCGTGTGACAAGCACTTTGTTGCATAGGAAAACATCTACGCTTTAATCATCCACGACCCATCACAGGGGAACCATTCAAAAAATTATTCAAGTCATAATCATAAGGCATAAGGCTGCATAAATCATGCATCAGGGCTCCTCAATCCAGAATCAAGCTATACTCATCGTCTCATCCATCTGACAAAGTCCGACAGCATGGTTCAAGCATATCTCAAAAATCCCAATTACGCATTCACATTTCAAAGCCCAACATCCATTTACACATATCCAAGTCACTCATTACACTCATCAAAGTTACACGCATAGCATAAAACCTTATTTTATGTGAAGACAATCATCTTTGTCAATCAAGCTACCTAATTCTACGTTGAACCCTGACAGAAGGTAGCTCACAATTGAATATCGATAGTAGATCCCCCTGGTTGATCTCGTCAGTTGATTATCCGTAAGATCTCAACATGAGGTAATTCACAATTAAATCTCGGTAGTAGATTCCTCTGGTTAGTCTCGGCAGATGATTTTCCAGAAGACCTCGACGGAAGGTATTTTCTTAACAGAATCTCAGCAATAGATTCTCTAGAGTAAATCTCGGTAGTTGATTTCCTAGAAGACCTCAGTAGAAGATATTTTCTTGATAGAATATCGCCAGTAGATTCTCCTGGTTAATCTAGAAAGATGATTATCCAGAAGACCTCGGCAGAAAGTAGTTCTCAATTGAATCTTAGCAGCAGATTCCTTGGAAATCTCGGCAGTACATTTCCTGTTAAAAAACCTCACATCAAGCATGATGTACACATAAACATATTAGAGCATCAAGGTAATTCATAACATTTGGTGCATCTAACATACAGAAACACCAAAAAGGTATTTGATAAAACATCAAAGTTTATTTTGGTTAGAATAACGTTAGAGGCCTGTGATTATGTCCATGTCTACGCCTATGCCTATGCTTATGAAACAAATTACCTATGACACATCGCCATTGTTCACCACGCTTTATCAATGTTCAAATAAACTTGGAAATACGAAAAATAGCAACAAAAAATGTTGGGGGGTTGGTGATTACGAGAACCAATGGTTTTAAAGGAGAGAATACCCAAAAAAAACATTTTTCTTAACATTTTGGGGCATATATACACACATTTTGTACATATGTAAATATTCGAAAAATACACACACACTCAGTACATATACACTCTGGGTTCCATACTAATATAAGACATCATGCACATTGATTTACCCCAAAATTTTCCCTCCCATTTTCTTCAAGATGTTCTCCTAGGCTTCTCAAATGCTCAAGGTGGCTCAAGAATTGATCAAATAAATTATCCTCCTAAGCAATGGACTCACAACTAAGGTTTTGTATTTCTCAAGGAAGATTGGGTTTCCAAGGTCTCAAGTGGTTTTAATGGTTATTCATATGTCCCTAAGAATACTCATGTCAAATTTCAAGTCTTGCATCACAAGTTTGCTCAGTCAATGGTTTAGATGACTAAAAATCAACTATATTGGGCAAAAAGTCAACTATGGTCAACATACAGTCAAACTTCAAGATTATTGGTAAAAATAAACATTTTAAAGTGATATTAATCACTTTATCAAGGGTTTATCATGATTCCTCAATAAATGCCCTCAAATCATCAAAAGTCAAAAGTTATCAAATTAGGGTTTCCTTAGGAGAAGTCAACTGAACTTTGACCAAGCATAACTTTCACATGCTTCATCAGATTTTCCCCAACCAAAGCTCATTTTAAGGAAATAAAATTCTATACAACTTTTTATCTCTAAGATCAAGTCCCAAAAGTGCATCATTTGAGATATATAAGCCAATACATTACAGGTCATTTCAAAAGTCAACAAAAATACACTTTTTGTCAAGGTAACTTACATCAAGATAAAGTCTCCAAAAGCAAAAATGATCAACATATATATTGTAGAGGACATCTTGAGCTTTATAAAAATTCCTAGATAACCTTCAAAAGATTAATATTGAGAGAGTAGTGACTAGTACAAGTTGGGAAATTTTGAACAAATGCGTGAAGTTCAAGTAGAGCAAACTTGATATTTTGGGCTATTGGGCTATTATTTCAGGGTCTAAGTGTGTTATATATATCATGTGAACCTCGAGAATTATTTATACACCTCCCTTTGATTTATTTTATTTTATTTTATTTTTTATTCATTTAAAAGTCAAAATTAAATTAAATAAGACAAGGCCTTCTTACACAAAGACCAAGCCCATATCTTTGCCCTAATTTCAACCTATATATTCTCTCATCCATTCTCATACAAGGACACGAAACCCTTGCCTCACAAACTTGTCAAAAAAGATCAAAGAATTTCAAGAATCCTAAAATTTCCAGACCCTTGTTGCAAACCCTTCCACTACAAAGCAGCTACCACATTCACTCCTAACAATCATATAGAGTAAGGCGGGGTCGGTTTTGATGTTCCAAAACACATGAAACCCCATAGCATGGCATATCCGATTTCACATTCTTGCAAAATTCATATTTTTAATTATGTTTTGTTTTAATCCACATTGATGTTACTAACATACATCTGAGATGTCTCTGAACAGGTTTGGATCATCATAGTGATCTCATGCATGCTAAATCATAGATCACCATGTTAGCACCGTTCCATGCATTTTTTCTCATAGCTCTTAAACCAGTCAGTTTTAGCCCACAATAATCCTTCCATTGGATTCGTAACCCTCGATTTAGGGGGGTTGGGTGCTTTTGATGTGTAACGTCCTTGATTTTGTAGGTTTTGGAAGAAACAGGCTACCGGAGAAGACGACCAGAGCTAGGGATTCGACGCCTCACCGATCAATACATTCATGTTTATAATATATATTTATGGTTTCATTTAAATAAACGGATGTATAGTCGCCCCAGCGGTAGAAGCGTGCGTGATAAGTCATTTGTGTCAAAGAGTCTGGTTTTGATCCAGCCTTTTTCCACTTTATTTTTCTAATATTTCATGTTTTGCATGTTTATTACAAAACGTGTGGGATGCATATCCTAACACTAAGGTGCGCTTGGCCTGGTGGTGATTGTGCTGCTGGAAAATTTTGAGGGCGTGGGTTTAACACCCACCCCTACCATTTGGTTATTTTTTTAACACCTTTTCTTCTTTTTATAAAACCTAACATTTTTCACAAACCTTTTATTTTTTTAACAAACTCTAATTTAATTTTAGGTTTTTAATTTAATCAACCCTAATTTGATATTTAGGTTTCCTAATTAAACTAAAACCAACTTAAATTTTAGGGTTTTGATTAATTTAATTAACTAGCTTTTTTCACTTAATTAAAATCAATTAGGTTTTAGGTTAATCATCAAACTTTTTTTCATCAAATAATCACAAAACAATTTTCTCTTTTCTTTTCCTTTTTAACAATTTCGCGTATTTTATTATTGTCGTGTTTTTATCATTATGTATCTGCTAATGGTTTGTAATAGTTTAATTAGGGTTTACTTTTCCCCCCCGATTTTATTGTTGGTACCCCTACTCCCGAAGCCTTGTAATAGCGTAGAACTTTATTTCTCGCACTATACTGCTTTTCATTATTGCTATATTATTTTGCTAGTAATTAGGGTTTGTATGGCAAGATTAAAAACAATCATAGAAAACCCTAATCAAAGACTAAAAATAACTTAAGCAATACACTCTTCACACATGAACTTTTAGGGTAACCTCACTCGTTGCCTTGGAACACAGTCATGTCCCTCGAGCATGGGGACGCTTTAGAACTATCTCTAAAAAAAAAGATCGTAGTCCCTCGATGACCCTTTGATGTTGCCTTCGGTAAACCATCTTAGTCGCTTACGATAAATTGCTAAAGCGCCCCCTACAAGTTGCCTTTATAACTGCACGATGACCCACACTTGTGCCTTCACATCCAACGATAGGGCTTCCTACTAACTAATGGTAGGATAACACTATCTAAAGGAGGAGGAAAATAACACTAAAGTCTTTTGAGTAGGTAGATAGTTCTTAATCGCTTGCTCGCGAACATTTCAAAACATCTTTTTCAAAAACACTTTTTCTGAAATATTTTCAAAAAAACACATACTTTGTATGCATTCTTAACTGATACAAGAATCATTAAAAGTTGTCGTACTTAGGCATTTTTCAAAATAAAGTGAGCTAGCGATTAAGAGCCCGTAGATAACTACGGATGAAAAGGGTGCTAACACCTTCCATTTTCATAACCTACCCCACGAACTCAATAAATCTCGAAGGTCTTTCCTGTTCTTTTCACCCTTTCCTTATTGGATAAAAGAAAATCCGGTGGCGACTCTTGTTATCCGTAACATTTGTGATAAAACACAAAATAAGTCAGTTCTCCCACCGTATTATAGAATTGGAGACTCTACTGGGGACTATTCCAAAAGTGGGGTTACCTTAGAGTTAGATCATTTTTAAATTCTTTCCTTGTTTGTCTTGTGTGCTTTACATTTTAGGGCTTGCTCGGGTTTATTTTCTTACAAAGATCCTACACTCGGATATGGGGGTATTTTAGGTAAGTAGCAATAGATCATGGAAACTATACAACGTATACCGATATGGTTAAAGTGATGGCTATGTTAGAGCGACACATTGGTTTATACTGGTTTCCCTCGAGTCAGTCGGGGAGAATACTAGGCTGTCGTGTGGTGTCATAAGCATTAACTGAACTTTAGAACCTTAATTGACCCAAATTATCCATTAGAAGGTAGTGAGATAGCCGGCTTTTGTGCAGTCCGAAGTTGGTTGATACTCGATACTATGCTCATTGATATTCGACTCTTGGGTTTTGTTTGGTGGCAAGTCAATTGTCGAGCTAGATAAAACTTGTGGGAAAAATCAATGACATTGAGATCCCTAGAACCGGGTTACTTCTTTAGGAGAGGTTGAGCCAACTAAAATTCAAGAGGGTGCTTACCTACAAACCCCATGCAAGCCTTAAACCCAAGTCCTTTGCATGATTTTCTTGTGTTTGATTTTCTATTTGAACATTACATCATGACATCATAACATCATAACATTATAACATCATATCACGACTAACCATTTCAAGGATCTAGGGGATTTATATTTGTTCTATGTTGCAAGGTCATGGCTTCCAGTCGTAGGAATACCATCAGGATCAACTTCGTAAGAATACCTTCCAAGGAATTAGTCTCAAAGGTTCCAGAAAATTCTCAATTCACCAAGAGACATGGTCATCTACTAAGTTTGGTTACTACTGGCTTCCAAGAAGATATGATGAGGGTTCTTTTCCAGTTCTTTGATCTGAAACATCATTGTTTTACCTTCCTGGATTATCAATTGGTGCCCACAATGGAAGAATTCTCTAAGTTGCTCGAAGTGCCTATTTTTGATTAGATACCCTTCACCAGTCTAGAGCAAGTTCTAAAACCTGAAGACGTCGCAGTAGCCTTACATCTGAAACAATTGGACATTGTATCTAATTGGGAAACAAGGAATGGAGTCAAGGGTTTTTCTCCTAAATTTCTAATAGAGAAGGCTCAGTGGTTTCTAGGTGCCATGAATTTTCGTGCTTTTGAGGATATTTTGGCTTTACTGATATATGGTTTGCTATTGTTCCCTAATCCGGACCAATTCATAGATGTGGATGCCATCAAAATATTTCTCACTCATAATTCGGTACCTACTTTTCTTAGAGATGTCCTGCATTCCCTCCACACTCGTACTATGAAGAAGCGAGGAACTCTTATGTGTTGCATACCTCTACTATCCAAGTGGTTTATTTCGCACCTGCTCTGATCAGTGATAAAGAACAAACAAGGTTTAAGGTGGCCTCAAAGGTTGATGTCACTCACTCATGCAGATATCCATTGGTGTTCTCGATCTCAGGCAGATGTTATTATTATTGATCGCTGTAGGGAATTACCTAATGTAACACTCCTTGGTATAAGAGGGGGCATCACTTACAACCCTTCTCTAGCTTTGCATCAGTTTGGTTATGCTCGAAGGGACAGCCCTCATGATATGCTCATCAAGGGTATTGTGTTCTACTATGAGAATGATCCTCAAAATTACCATCAAAGGTTTATATGTGCTTGGGGCAAAGTCAACAAGTTTGATAGAAATACTTTAGGACACAATATTTTATTTCCTGTAGAGCCTTACCTCAGATGGGTGCGATCTCGTGATCAGAATCTTAAAATTCCATATCCTGCTATCTTACCAGTGATCATAGAGCCTGTTGTTCAAGGGGATGTTTCTCATACCATTCTTCATCCCGATATGCCTACCGACTTCGAAGAGATACAGAAGTCCTAGATTCATCTCATAGAAGAAAGGGATACCTTCGAAGCTCAGTTCTATGCTAGTGAGAAGAAAGTACTGGAGCTGACGAAACGACTCCACGAAGAACAAAGCCTTAATGCATATGTCAACACAAAGAGGAAGCGTTTGTGGGAGAATTGAATTCATATTTTTCTGTTTGTAACTCTTTTTATTGAAAGAAATTATAATTTGAGCTTGTTACTGAAATTTCTTTTGTTTCCTTTTGTTTAAAAATATTTAAATCCCGCAAAAGTCCTTGAAAACATTGCACTTTCATTTTCACATCATGCATATCATCACATAACAAGTACTCTATAAGAAGGTTTTCTCATCTTCTTACTGTTTATTTCAGTAAAAGATGGCTCTAGAATAGACTGCTAAGGAACTCCAAGCACAACACGCCCAATTCCAAGAGTCGCTCCTGGACTTAGCCAAGGGGAAACAAGATATGATGGCGCTCATCCCTAAAAATAAGAAGACTCAGAAGCCAGTTGCTATCCTCAATATGGGGAGAAGGTTCAAAGGTCCTGCTAAACCGGTTCAAACTGATGATATCTCCTCTGATGAAGATGACAATGAAGAGGAAGACGGTAGAAGTGTTAAGGCAGAAGGTGGAAGCAATCAAGGTTCTGGGAAAATTTCTGAGGATGAAGGCTATTCTGATGAACAATATCCTCCCGCAGATGATAGATACAAACAGTTGGAAGATCGCCTCAAGGCCATGGAAATCCAGAAAGTGCCTGGATTGGATTTTGAAGAGCTGGGTCTTATTCTGGGGGTAGTTATCCCTCAGAAGTTCAAGGTCCCCGCTTTTGCTAAATATGATGGTGTTTCTTGTCCCAAAATTCATCTGAGGTCCTATGTTCTGAAGATCCAACCCCATATTGCTGACAGAAAGTTATGGGTTCACTTCTTTCAGGAAAGTTTGTCTAGTACACAACTCGAGTGGTTCTATCAACTGGAGGGAACCAAGACTCGTACTTGGGAAGACTTGGCTGCTTATTTTTACAAGCAGTATCAATATAATGTTGACCTTGCACCAACTCTTGTGTAACTACAAAATATGTCTATGGCTTCAAATGAAGGGTTCAAAGAATATGCTCAAAAGTGGAGAGATCTGGTTGGACGAGTTCAACCTCCACTGTCTGATAGGGAGTTGGTGGATATGTTCATAGTCACTTTGACAGTGCCATTCTTTAACCATTTGATTGGAATCTCCTCATCTGGTTTCACTGGGATGATTCTAACTTGATAATGTGTTGAAAGTGGTATTTAGAGCAAAAAATTACAGTGGTTGCATCTTCAAGTGCTGTGAAGAAGACATTCAGTGGTAAGAAGGAGACAATGTTGTTTATGGCCAGAAGGGTCATGTTAAAAGTGGTCACGATCAGTATGTAGGAGCGGTGCTAATTTTTAATCTTGTGTATGTTCAACAATAACAACAGGGCAATCAGCGTAGGCCAGACGCTCCAAGAAGACAGTTTATGAAGATCAGTATGCCATTATCTCAAGCATTTCAAAATTTACTAAAAGTGGAGCTGATAACTTTAAGGGATCCTCCTCAAAATCCCAACACCTCCTCTCCTTGCTATAATCCTAATGCGAAGTGTGCCTATCACCCCAACAGTCCTGGGCACGACACCAACAACTACTGGACCCTGAAGAACAAAATTCAGGACATGATTAACAACAAAGAAATTAATTTTGATCCTTCGGAGACCCTGAATATGATTATTGCACCAATGCTAAAGCATGACAAAGGCATAAGTGTTATTGACGATGTTTTTTATGTTGCTACCGTAAGTGAATTGGTTACTCCCATACCAATTATCAAGAAGAATCTGTTACAGGACAATTTATTTTTGGGTTGTATTGAAAGATGTTATTGCTGCGTAGCTCAACCCAATGGCTGCAAGTTACTAAAAGAAGGCATTCAACTCCTAATGGGAAATCACATAATTCAAGTTGAGAAGTTTGCGTCTACTGAGAACCTGTTTCAACACTTATCCATAATATTCGACGCTCCTGTCAGGATAACCTCCAAAGGTCCTGTAAGGATTACTACCAATCCGAAAGCTGCTCCCCTGATCATCACTACACCTGGACCTATCCCATATTCTTCGGATAAAGCTATTCCTTGTAACTATGGATCCGAAATCTACTACCATTGTGTCAAACAAGATTTACCAACTACTGAAGATGAAGTTATTGAAGCCACTATGTTGTACCCCAAAATTTGCCCTCCCATTTTACTAAAAACATACTCATTGAATTCCTCAACTTTCCCAAAGATGCCCAAGGATTGATCAGACAAATGCTCTCCTAAGACAATGAACCTCAAACTAGGGTTTCCATTTGCATCAAGATGGGTGAACTCCAAAGGTCTCAAATCTTATCCATGGTCTTAATATGTTCTCAAGATCATCCATGTCAAGTTTCATGCCTTGCACAAGAAGTTTGTTCAGTCAACTGCTCAAATGCCTGAAAATCAACTGTACTAGGTCAAAAGTCAATTATGGTCCACATGCAGTCAAACTTCTAGATTTTTGGTCAACATCAACATTTTGAAGTGATATCCATCATTTGATCAAGGGTTGATCATGATTCCCCAAGGAAGGCTCCTAATTCATCAAAACTCAAAAGTTGCTAAATTAGGGTTTCTAAGGAAAAAGTCAACCAAACTTTGACCAAGCATAACTCTCTCTTACTTTATCAGAAATTTCGCATCCAAGGCTCATTTTGAATAGAATTCAATTCCCTACAACTCATCTTCATTCCTCAAGTTCAAGAAATGCACTCATGGAAAGATATGAATTCAGACATTATAGGCCATTCCAAAAAGTCAACAAAAACACCTTTTGGTTCAAAGCTCCTTACATGAACATGGAAGATCCAATTAAGATAAGACCAAAGAGGTTGCTCAGGGGACATCCTAAGCTTTCTAAAAATTCTAAGAACATCATCTTAGGGTCAAAGTTGAGAGAGGAATGTGTTGTACCCCAAAATTTGCTCTCTCATATTTCTCAAAAACATTGTAAGAAAAATCTCCAAGTGGCTTAAGATTGCTCAAGAGTTGAACAGTCAAGCTGTCTCCTAAGGCAGTCAACCCCAAACTAGGGTTTTATGTTGCATCAAGATCCTTGAGTACAAATGACCTCAAATTCTCCCTAATGTCATAATATATTCTCAAGGTCATCCATGTCAAATTTCAAGCCTTGCAGAGGAAGTTTGCTCAGTCAATTGCTCAAAGGATCCAAAAATCGACTGTGCTAGGGCAAAAGTCAACTGTGGCCTATAAACAGTCAAACTTCAAAAAAAATTGTCAACATTCGCATTTTTAAGGATATTTCATCATTTTATCAAGGGTTGATCATGATTCATCAAGGATTTCTCAAAATTCATCAAGACTCAAAAGTTGCTAAATTAGGGTTTTATAGGAAAAGTCAACTCAACTTTGACCAAGCATAACTTTCTCATACGTTATGATAAATGACCCATCCAAATATCATTTTGAAGAGGATGCAATTTCCTACAATCCATATTCATACCCCAAGATCAGAAAATGCACTCACAAGAAGTTATAAATTTGAACATTATAGGTCATTTTTGAAAGTCAACAAAAACACCTTTTTTCCAAAGCTTATAACTTGAGCATGGTATATTAGAATGACATGAGACCAAAAGGGTTAGTTAGAGGACATATCAAGCTTTCTAAAAAGTCCAAGAACACTTCCAAAAGTTCAAAATTGAAGAAGTTATGCATTGTTGAAGTTGGGCATTTTTGCAAAATTGCAAAAAGTCGACTATCCCCAAAACTTCAAATTTTGTCAAATAGGCCCATTCTTTTCCACTTGATTTGAACTTTCCACATTGCACACGTGTCGTAGCTTCAGCCATGAGCCCATATCATATTTTTATTATTTTATTTGATTTTTTATTAAATTATTTCATTTTAAATCAAATTAAATCAAATGAAATCCAAACCTTAATTACCTAAGATCTTTTTTGTTGTTTCAGGTATTTACTGTCATCATAATCATCATCAAAATTCGTATCAAGCATATCATGTACAAAAAGATGGATTTTTGACAAAATTGGCAAGCTTTAAAGGATGAATCAAATCAAATCATAAGGCATTGATTTAGAGGGATTCCATCCATATTTGTTACCCTAATACCTTCTATCATACATAAGTAAGAGAGGCACACGAAATTGGAGGCTAGAGGCTACAAGAACACTCAAAACAAAACTTGAAAAAAGTGTGAAAAGGCTTGAGTTTGAATTCATACTTAGAGGCAAATTCAGAAGCCAAGAAGGATACCAATCAGTTCCGTGGTGATCATATAATCCTCCTGGATCCAAAGCACTCATTCACAAGCCTTCTAAAGCACTGTAAGTGTCACAAAAATCGTTTCTTTATTGAATTCGTAAATCTTTATTCCTACATCTTTTGTACAAACTATTTGCATATTCATGATCCTCACCATGTTTCTAAGCTTTATACATTATCCAATTTTGTTTATGTGACTCATACTGTGAGAAGCCATAGCTAGGGTTTCGTGGTCCTTTTTGGGTATTTCTCTTGCAGGAAAAATTGACTATCAAAAGGGGCATGGTTGTGACCGGGATGAGGAGATGAGCATGACCATGCCTTTGGGTTGCATTTTTGTGGCTCGTAGCAAATTTTGGAGATGGCATGGCTTATAGCTATAGACTGTTGTTTGTTGGTATAGGGTGGGAGTGTTTTAGCCACGGTCCAACAATAGGGACGATGGCGTGTCATGCTCCAATTCATCCATTCAAACATGGCGCGCTTAATTTTATTTTTTCTAGCATATTGATCCATTTTCTTTTATTATTATTATTTTATATCTCATGTACAAATGAAGCACAACGCCCTGGTGGTAAAGCAAGCTGGCAGTCATGTACAGGACCTGGGTTCGAATCCCAGGTCCTTCACTTTCTTTGTTAATTTTTTCTTTCAGGTGATCATGTGCATAGTCCAAACGTGCATCCCACCACAATCTCTCAATCATCCAATGGCCAGATGGCCAAAGGCCAAATCTGGTGGCCATGATCTGGAGGTCTATCATAAGCAAAGTCAACGTGTACCCACTAAATCTCTCAAAGTCAACAAGGCCAGCATGTTATTGGGACATGGAATTGCAATTCAAACACCACTAATCAGGCCCACACCCCTAACTCTTTCTATTTCATTTTTTTATTTAATTGTTTGTTTTATTATATTTTTATTATTAACTAACCAATCAAATAATTTTTTTCTTTATAAAATTAAAACCACAAAAATATTTTTCTTCATTAAAACCAAATTTTAATTTTTATTAATAAATACTAATTATATTAATTTAGTTTTAATTAAGATAACTTTAATATATTTTGTAAATAATCAAATTAACTTAGATATAATTAGGTTTTTATTAACATTGATTAATTTTTATTTCTTTCTTTAAATAACAAAAACCCAAAAATATTTATTTTCATTAATTAATTTAATTTAATATTTAACTTAGATTAATTTCTTTCTTAAATAAAAAACAATCAAAAAAATCTTTTCTTTAAATAAGCAAAGGGTCAAAACCCTACTCGCACTCGATTTAATTTCTCGCACGCGATCCATTTTATATCATATTGTATTTGTTCCCGGAATGTAATAGATAATTAGGACTATTTTTATCGCTTTATTTATTTTCCGCATTTAAATTTCAACGGGTTGCTTTTGGCGATGTAAATACCCGACGCCTTGTAATTTAATTTCCGCACTTTGTTTTCCGCAAAATATAACTGTTAGATGTTTGATAATAGGAATGCATGACAAGAATGAATGTTTAACCTAAAATCAACATAGATAACCATTAACATGTACAAAGATAAAATTAACCGAAAATAACACACTCGCACATGCGCACTCTTAGGGTACACCTCACTTGGTTGCCTTCGTACGCGGTCATTAAATATAGGTCACTTTAGAGGTCGCCCTCTTGTCCAAAGATCATAGTTGCCTCGAAACGGTTGCCTCGGATATTGTTGCCTCAAAACAAATGATCTAAGACATTAGGGTTACCGCTAAGGCGTCCTAACATTACTTTGGTGACCGTAAGTCCCGCATTCGAATTGACCCTCAAACTTCAACGACGATGCTACCTACTCATCAATAGTGGGATAACATTGTCTAAAGGAAGATAGCATAGAACGATTCCTTTTTCGAGTAGGTAGATGGTTCTTAAGTACTTGCTCTTTCAAAATAAAACAAAATTTTCACACTTACACTCCTTTTCAAACAAAAACTTTTTTCAAACCCACAATCACAAAGAAAGCAAAAATTTGAAAACAATATGAGCAAGTACCTAAGAGCCCGTGGATAACCACGGATAGAAAGGGTGCTAACACCTTCCCTTTCTATAATCTACCCCCCGAACCTGAGAAATATCTCAAAAAAGGAATTTTTCTGTGCTTTTTTCCTTTCCTTATTGGATAAAATAAAAGTCGGTGGCGACTCTTGCTTACCGTGACATTTTGCGAAAACAAACGCAAAATGCAAACCAGCATTCCAAAAAACAGTCAGTTCTTTCCCACTGTATCACAGAACTTGCGACTCTGCTGGGGACGCTTATAAGTGGGGTGTACCTTAGGATTAGATCATTGTGTTTTCAATTGTTTGCTTTGTATGCTTTATATTTGTGGGCTTGTATCGGAGTTACCATAGATCCTAACCCGGATCTGGGGATACCCTTTAGGTAAGTAGCAATAAACTGTGAGGGAATTGTACGGTGTAGACCGATATGGTTGAAGTAGTAGCTACGTTGGTGTGGCACTTTAGTATGTACTGGTATCCCTTATGGCGCAACGAGGAGAATATGGGTTTGCTAAGGGGTCATTAAGAACCAACTGACCTTAGAACCTTTAAATTGACCAACTTTGCCATAGAATAGTAGCAGTATACTACACTCATTGAGACTAAACACTCGCGATGATTTTGACCGCAAGAAAAGGTTGCTAAACTGGAATTATGACCGATCGAGGGTAGTCAGTGATATTGAGATCCTCTAGAACCCAGTTACTATTTTTAGGACAAGTTTGAACCAACTGAACTGAAAGAGGGTAGTACCTAAGCTCCTTGCCAGCCTGAAATCTAAGGGCTCTCTGTGTGACTTGTGGGCCTTTACCATGTTCGCTATTTGTGGATACTTGTGGTGTGCTTTATATCATGACATCATAACATCATAACATCATGACATCATAACATTGCATACATCTCGCATTGGACTAACCTATTTCAAATACATGAGGGATTCATCTTTGTTCTATTTTGTAGGTCATAACACCTATGCGTAGGAACACCATCCGGATCAACTTTGTCCAGGTTCCCACTATGCTTAAAGAATTGGTTGCAAAGATGTCAGATACTACTTCTTTTATCAGGAGACATGGTCACCTCTTAGGTTTGGTCACCTCCAAATTGGACGAACAGATGATGACTGTCCTAGTCCAGTTCTATGATCCACTGTACCATTGCTTTACTTTCCAGAACTACCAGTTGGTCCCCACCTTAGAATAGTTCTCTGATCTGCTCGGTATCTCTATTCTGGAGCAGATCCCGTTTACAGGTTGGGAGAAGATCCTGAGGCCGGAAGAGATTGCTTCAGCCCTTCATATGACAAAGGATGAGGTAATGGCTAATTGGGAAACTCGTAGTGGAGCAAAGGGCTTTCTGATTAAGTTTTTGGTTGGTAAGGATAATCATTTCTGGGATAGTCTAGACTTCCAGGCATTCGAAGATATTCTGGCTCTTTTGATATATGGCTTGGTATTATTTCCTAACTCTGACTCCTTTGTTGATGTGAATGCGGTAAAAATCTTCATCTCTGGTAGTCTTGTACCCACTCTCCTGGGTGACATTCTTCATCAGCTTTATGCCCGTACTGCTTGGAAGCGAGGAACCTTGATGTGCGGTGCTCCATTGTTGGCAAGGTGGTTTATTTCTCACCTTCCCAAGTCATTTTTGAAGAACAAAGAAGGCATGGGTTGGGCTTATAAAGTTATGTCTCTCTCTCATAATGGCATCATTTGGACTATTAAGGGTATGGACGAGGTGGCCATTATTGATCGCTGTGGGGAATACCCCAATGTTCCACTGATAGGAACCAATGGAGGAATTACCTACAATCCATGCTTGGCCTTATGTCAGTTTGGGCGAGCCAGAAGGGAAGGACCTCACGAGCTGCTAATGCCTAGTATAGTCTTTGATTTCCACGGGGACAGTGACGAGCAACACCGCAGATTCATCAGGGCTTGGGATAGAGTACACAGATCTGATCCACACGAGCTGGGTGCGAAGACTTCTCTGCCAATGGAGCCATATCTCCGATGGGTTCGCATACGGGCCCAAAAGCTGGGAATGCCCTATGAAGCCGTCTTGCCTATTATCGTTGAAGTTTCTGATGAGGAAGGGGTTCCTCCTACTATCTTACACCCTTACATGCCTACTGACATTGGGGCGTTGAAGAGATCCTGGATGCAGCTAAGGGAAGAGCGGGATACTTACCGAGAAAAGTATCACGAGCAAGAGCAGAAGATTCAAAAGTTGACTAGGCAGCTGGAGAGGGAGCAGATCATCAACGACTATGTCAGCACTAAAGGAAAACGACCATGGGAGCGTTGATGTCCTTTGATTATTTCCAGTTTTATTTACTTTTCAGTATTTCCTTTCTTGTAACGCCTTAAGGGAATTTGTTGAACAATTTGAATTTCAAGTTTATCTAATAAAAGTGTGCTTCATTTCTTGTTTACGAATTTGAATCTCTCGATGTCTTTGAAATCATAGCATACGCATTTCATTCCATGCACCTCATAACAGGTACCTTTACAGGTTTTCTCATCTTCTTCGCTGTTTATTTCAGAATCAAGTCTTCTGAATCATCAACTGAACAAGCAATCAAGGCTCTACGGGCTCAAAACGCCCGGTTCCAAGAATTGTTCATGAATCTAGCTAAGGGTCAGCAAGATCTGAAGACCCTTATTCTGAAAGAGAAGAAGAAGAAGAAGAAAAGGATAGTCCTGTTTAACATGGGCCACAGGTTTGGAAACAGGCTACGAGATGAAGTTGATTTGACCACCTCATCTAGAGGGAAAGATAGTCAGGAAGAAAGGAGGGCTCCTAGCCCTGTGGTTTTAGACAACGAGATAGACTTCGACGAAGACCAGTATCCTCCGGATGAGGATAGATACAAGCAACTGGAAGACTGGTTGAGTGCGATGGAAGTACAGAAAGTTCCTGGCCTGGACTTTGGTGATTTGGGTCTGTCATCTGGGGTGGTGATTCCCCATAAATTCAAAGCACCAGCCTTTGCTAAATACGACGGAATTTCTTGCCCGAAACTGCACCTCCGGTCGTATGTAAGGAGGATTCAGCCGTACACCGCTGATAAGAACCTATGGATCCACTTCTTTCAAGACAGCCTCTCAGGGACTCAGCTTGAATGGTTTTACCAGTTAGAAGGAGCCAGTATCCGCAGTTGGGAAGATTTGGTTGCTGCTTTCTACAGGCAGTACCAATACAATGCCGACCTTGCTCCCATGCGTACCCAACTCCAGGGTATGTCTATGGGAACGAGTGAAGGTTTCAAAGATTATGCCCAGAAGTGGAGGGTCCTCGCTGGAAGAGTGCAACCACCCTTGGCTGATAGGGAGTTAGTTGATATGTTTCTGGGGACCTTGTCTAGTCCGTTTTTCAACCATCTGATCGGAAGTTCTTCATCTGGGTTTACATAGCTAATTATGACCGGTGAAACGATTGAGGATGGTATTAAGTCTGGTAAAATACAGAAGGGTGCTTCATCAGGAACCGAGAAAAAGCCTTTTAAGAAGGAGTCCAGTGCTGTTTACAGTTCGAAAAGCCAGAATAGACCTGAACACCGCCAAGCTGTTAATGCGGTTGTTATTTCAAGACCTGTTGGTGCTCCTCAGCGCAACAATCAGCCAAAGGCCGAGAGACCGCGAAGGCAATTCACTCAGCTCAGCATGACTTTGTCTCAGATTCTACCGCAGTTATTGAAAACCAATCTAGTAACTCCAAGGGAGGCTCCGCAGAATCCCAACACTGCATCGCCTAAGTACAACCCTAATGCCCACTGTGCTTTTCACTCAGATAGCCCGGGACATGATACAGATGATTGTTGGGCTTTAAAGAACAAAATACAGGACTTAATTGATGCTAAGGAGATTGAGTTTGAGGCGCCCGAAAGACCTAATGTTGTGACTGCTCCTATGCCCAAGCATAGAGTGAATGCCGTAGAGGAAGACTCGTTTGTGGTTTCTGTGAAATATATTGCCACTCCCTTGATGACTGTGAAGAAAAATCTTTTTTCAGCCGGTTTATTTCTGGGTTGTGACGAAGGTTGTCATATGTGCTCTTCCCTACCAACCGGTTGCCATATTTTGAAATCAGGTGTCCAACGCCTGATGGATATTAAAGAAATTATGTTTGAGAAGACTGTTGTTCCTTTAGTTCATACTGAAGAAGTTGCCATTATCACCATTTTCGACAATTCTTCCAAGGCTCCCTCGAGGAAGCCTGTTAGAATTACATCTGTTCCAAGAATCGCACCATTAATCATCACTGTTCCAGGGCCTATCCCCTATACATCTGATAAAGTTGTCCCTTGGCATTACGGGGTTGATGTTTACTTTCATGGAGTTAAACAAGATTTGGATGTTGATACTGACGTTCAATATTATTGGTCCTGCCAAAGTCACCCGCAGCGGAAGACTTTTCTCCCCTGATATCTCTCCACCAACTGCCCGGAAACCTGTTGTTATCACACCTGCCAGTGTACCTGCTACTGTTCCTGTTCAAGTTCCCATTCTTACCCCTGTTGCCGAGTCGTCCGACACTCGGGGAAAAGGGACCACTGATGAGCCTGCCCGGATGGAGGCACCGAAGACAATTACAGTTGAAGCCTCTAGGCAAGAGATGGAAGAAATTCTGAAGATCATCAAAAAGAGCAACTATAATATAGTCGAGCAGCTGGGGCAAACCCCATCCAAGATCTCCATGTTATCACTGTTGTTGTGCTCAGAGGCCCATGCCAAGGCTCTGATTGCTTTCCTGAAGACTGCACACGTACCGCAAGAAACATCAGTTGATCAGTTTAAAGATTGCGTGGCTAGTCTGACTGCTGATAATGGGTTAGGTTTCTCTGACGCCGACTTGCCTGCTAAGGGGAGAAATCACAATGATGCCCTGCATGTCTCCATTGAATGTAGGGGCACTACTCTTGCTCATGTATTAGTGGATACTGGTTCCTCATTGAACGTTTTACCCAAGAAAGCTCTAGATCGGTTGGACTGTGAGGGTTTAGAATTGAAGCCAAGTAACATTGTTGTCAGGGCCTTTGATGGGTCAAAGAGAATGGTACACGGAGAAATGGATATTCCGGTGAAGGTTGGTTCTCAGATCTTTACATCTACTTTTTATGTGATGGACATTCGGCCATCCTACTCTTGTTTGTTGGGTCGCCCATGGATCCACAAAGCTGGGGCAGTCACTTCAACGCTCCACCAGATGCTGAAATACCCAGTCAAAGGGAAAATTGTGACAGTACAAGGGGAGGAAGAGTACATGGTGAGCCACCTCAACTCTTTCCGGTATGTAGAGATGGATGGGGAGTTCATTGAGACCCTGATTCAACATTTTGAAGAGGTTCCCCAGACACTAGCATTAGTTGAAACTGTCAATGAAGATCCTCTTATGAAGATGGCTTCCTTTAAGGATGCCCGGGCTGTTGTTGAGAAAGGTGGGTGTGCAAAGTGGGGTCAACTCCCTGATTTTGCACAGAAGACTAACAAGTTTGGTTTGGGTTTCACTGAAGAAGCTCAAAGGGCTGTTCAGAATGCACGGATTGGAAGACCTCCCTTGTTCATCAGCAATTCAGGAGTGAATGCCATTGAAGACGATGTTGAAGAGTCTGAGTTTGACAGTTGGATCTACCCAACGATCGACGGTGGACTAAGCAACTGGATAGCAAAGGACTTCATCCCTATTTCTTTTGTTACCCAGTAATGAAACTTTTTGTTTTGAATTTATAAAAGACAATGTTTTAAACTCTATGGCCCGGTGTCTTACCCGGGGCGCCGTGGCTTCATTTGTGAGGGCTTTATGTGTGTCATTTACATATATCATTAATAAAAGCATTGGACGTTTCTTGCATTTCAAATTTTGCGATCCTTGTTTTTCTTTTATTACATATTGCAAAAACAGCTATTTTACACACACTCACATATACAGTTCTACATCCACTCTGGATCTCACTGGTAACGACTCTGCTACTGCCAGTTATGACTTCGAAAGTCCGATCAACTTAGCTGAAGACGAAGGTGAAGATGATTGCGAAGTGCCTGTTGAACTTGCTAGACTGCTACTTCAGGAAGAGAGGGCTATACAGCCGCATGAAGAGCCGACGGAATCAGTGAATCTGGGTATGGAGATAGCCAAGAAAGAGGTCAAGGTTAGTGCAAATCTGGAAGCTAGTGTGAAGCAACGGCTGATTCAGATGCTACGAGACTATGTTGAGATCTTTTCCTGGTCTTACGAAGATATGCCTGGGTTGGATACCGATATTGTGGTTCACCGTCTGCCTACCAAGGAAGACTGTCCTCCAGTGAAATAGAAGGTTCTCTGAATGCACCCGGAAATGTCTGAGAAGATCAAAGCTGAAGTTATGAAACAGTTTGACGTCGGTTTTCTAGCAGTTACTTCTTACCCTCAGTGGGTGGCCAATGTGGTTCCAGTGCGAAAGAAGGATGGTAAGGTTCGAATGTGTGTCGACTATAGGGATCTGAATATGGCAAGTCCCAAGGATGATTTCCCTCTGCCTTATATCGATGTTCTGGTTGACAACACCGCACAACATAAGGTCTTCTCCTTTATGGATGGTTTCTCCGGTTATAATCAGATTAAAATGGATCCCGAAGATATGGAGAAGACAACTTTTGTTACTCAATGGGGTACCTTTTGCTACAAGGTCTTGCCTTTCGGATTGAAGAATGCTGGGGAAACGTATCAGCGCATCATGGTTGCTTTGTTTCATGACATGATCCATCACGAGATTGAGGTATACGTCAACGACATGATTGCAAGATCTCAGACTGAAGAAGATCATCTTGACCACCTTAAAAAGTTATTTGACAGGCTGAAATTGTACAAGCTGAGGTTAAACCCGAACAAGTGCACCTTCGGGGTGAGATCTCGTAAGCTGCTAGGTTTTATCATAAGTGATAAAGGTATTCAAGTGGATCCTGCAAAGGTGAAGGCTATACAGGAAATTCCAGCTCCCAGAACAGAAAAAGAAATCAGAGGCTTTCTGGGACGTCTAAACTACATTGCCCGATTCATCTCACACCTGACTGCTACTTGTGAGCCAATCTTCAAGCTACTGAAGAAAGATCAAGTAGTATGTTGGAATGATGAATGGCAGGCCGCTTTTGAAAGGATTAAAGAGTATCTCCAAGAGCCACCCATTATGATGCCGCCAGTTGAAGGAAGACCTCTGATCTTATACTTGACTGTACTCGACAACTCAATGGGGTGTGTGTTGGGTCAGCATGACGAGTCTGGCCGAAAAGAGAATGCTATTTATTACCTTAGCAAAAAGTTTACCAACTGTGAGACCCGATACTCACTGCTCGAGAAAACTTGCTGCGCTTTGGCATGGGCTGCTCGCCGGCTGAGACAGTATATGCTGACTCACACTACTCTATTGATATCGAAGATGGATCCCATCAAGTATATCTTTGAAAAGCCTGCTTTGTCCGGAAGAATAGCGAGATGGCAGATGATATTGACTGAGTATGACATCCAATATACGACCCAAAAGACAATTAAGGGAAGTGTGTTGGCAGATCATTTGGCACATCAGGCAGTGGATGATTACCCGTATATGAACTTTGAATTTCCGGATGAGAATATCATGATTGTGATCGACTGCGAAGAACCTGGACCGGATGAAGGACCTGAGGAAGGATCCCGATGGTCTATGTACTTTAATGGAGCTTCGAACGCTTTGGGTAATAGCATTGGCGCCGTGATCATATCTCCTAAAGGCTCTCATACTCCGTTCATCGCCCGACTATGTTTCAACTGCACCAACAAGATGGCGGAGTATGAGGCGTGCATTATGGGTCTTCGAGCGGCAATTGACCTAAGGATTAAGTTCTTGAGTGTCTTCGGATATTCCGCTCTTGTGATCAGTCAGATCAAAGGCGAGTGGGATACGAAACACCCAAACCTTATTCCTTACAAGGAGTATGTATTGACGTTGCTTCCAAATTTCAAAGAGATAACCTTTGAACACTTCCCTAGAGAGGAGAATCAATTGGCGGACGCGCTGGTTACGATGTCTTCTATGTTCAAAGTCAATTGGGACAATGAGGCTCCCCAGATTATCATTGAAAGATTGGACGAACCTGCACATTGCTGTGACATTGAGACTGAAGAGGTAACAGAAAAGCCCTGGTTTCACGAAGTAAAAAGGTATCTTGAGGCTCAGGAATACCCTGAGGGTGCATCTGTTAATGACAAGAAGTTTCTGAGGAGGTTCGCGGCGAAGTTCTTCATCAACAATGGTATTCTTTACAAGCGTAACCATGATTCGACCTTACTGCGATGTGTGGATAAGAATGAAGCGGAAAGGATCATGGCAGAGTTACATGAAGGTACTTGCAGAACCCATTCCAGTGGACACACCATGGCAAAGAAAATCCTTCGGGCAGGATATTATTGGTCTACAATGGAAGCCGACTGTTATCAGCATTCTCGGACATGTCACAAGTGCCAAGTTTATGTTGATAAGGTGCACATACCTCCAATTCCTCTGAACGTTTTGACAGCTCCATGGCCTTTTGCAATGTGGGGCATTGATATGATCGGCGAGATCAGACCTACGAAATCCAACATGCATTGTTTCATCCTGGTGGCTATTGATTACTTTACGAAGTGGGTTGAAGCAACTTCCTTTGCTACTGTAACCAAGAACGTCGTGGCACGATTCATTTGGCATAATCTGATTTGTCGATATGGTGTACCAGAGAGGATCATTACGGACAATGGTACCAATCTCAACAACAAGATGATCACTGAGCTCTGCAAGCAATTCAAGATACAGCATCACAACTTTTCTCCCTACCGGCCGAAGATGAATGGGGCTGTTGAAGCGGCTAATAAGAACATTAAGAATATTGTGTAGAAGATGACTATGACGTACAAAGATTGGCACGAGATGTCACCATTTGCTCTTCATGGGTACCGTACCTCAGCACGGACGTCAACATGGGCAACACCCTATTCCTTGGTATATGGTATAGAGGTTGTCTTGCCCATCGAAGTTCAGATACCCTCTCTATGAATCATGAAGGGTGCAGGTTTGAGTGAAGATGACTGGATTCAGACCCGGCTTGATCAGTTGAACTTAATCGACGAAAAAAGACTTACTGCTATCTGTCATGGTCAGACGTATCAAAAATGGATGATCAAGGCATTTAACAAGAAAGTTAGACGACAAGAGTATCAAGTTGGGGACCTAGTTATCAAGCGCATCATACTGCCACAAGGTGATCCCAGGGGCAAATGGACCCCTACTTACGAAGGACCATTTGTTGTTAAGAACATTTTCTCAGGAGGAGCTATGATTCTAACCACCATGGATGGTGACGACCTTCCTCACCCCGTCATTGCAGACATAGTGAAAAGATACTACGCATAATCAAAGACCCGCTAGGTTGACTGGCCTAGGAAAAAATAAGGGCTTCCCAGCGAACCAAAAGGGTTCGGGCAAAAATAAGGGATGAAAATGAAAAAAATCTGTACATCGGGCAAGTCGAAAACCTGAAAAGGCGGCTTGGGAAAAAAAGGGTATCCCGGTGGACTGAAAACCCGAAAGGGCGGTCCAAGCAAAAATTAGGGATCAAAGTGCAACACTATGTCTCATTGGATCACTTTGCATCCAGACTTCGGTATCGACTATCAAGCTCGGACGACACTAATCAATCTGATCTACCTTCAACTAAGTAGCCAAGTGATGAGATGCTCGAGGACATAAAGGCAATAGCAGAGTTGGAACCCAGTAGGATTGTTCACATAGTTATTTTGTTTTTCACAATTTGTGTAAATTTTGTCTGCTCGGCGGCGTTCTCTTACTAGGACGTCAGCCTCTTGTACAAAAACGCCTATTTACAGGCCAAACTTCAAAATCAATACAATTCATTTTCAAAGAAATTTCAAACTGTTTTTCTTTATCTGTTTTGATTTGCAAAGAACGTCCAATGTTCATTTTTGATATATGCATTTGACATTAATTTCTGCTCATGAATATTTACATGCGAAACAAAAGACGATTACGGGTAACATCAGAAACAGGGGCAATAAAAATTGTCCAAACTATACAGTTGCTCTGTCCACCAGGTACAAAGGTAGATTCAGCTAAAGAATATGGCTAAGATACCTTCACTCCCTGCAGAGTAAGACAGTAATGATAACTCTCCCCAGCTGAGACTTGCAACTGTGAATGAATCAGTAATATTCTCCCCAAGCAGAGTTTATCTACCATCAGCACTAAAAAGGCTTGATACCCCCGACAGTCTTAATATTCCCCAACGGAATATAAGAATGCTCCCAGGCAGGGTACAAGATATCCCCAGTGGAGTCAAAATTTTCCTAGCGCAGTCTGAAAAAAGCTTCCCCAACGGAGTTAGGAGAATCATCCCCAGTAGACTCTGGAAGTTTATCCCCAGTGGAGTACAAAAATAAATCTCTCCAGCCGAGTTCAAAGGATCATTCCCATCAGAACTCAAAGGATTATCCCCATAAGAGTCTGAAAGGTTATTCCCATAGAAGTCGCAACCGAAGAACATCCCCAACGGAGTTCTTTCCTTTCACAAATAGGAATTCAATCCCCAATAGGATTCAATTCCACCAGCAACGATAATTCACCCCGACGGAATTTATCAGTGGAATCTTCAGCAGAACATCTCTTCCCCACAGAGTAATCTCCTCATCAGTTTATTCCCCCAACAGAGTCATCCTCTCCTGCAGGTTTATTCTCTTCGTTCGCCATCCCTAGCAGAAACGAAGAATTTAGCTCTATTCTTCAGCAGCTATCCGGGATTTATTTTCCCCATCTAGAAACATTACATTTCCATACATCATGATACAGGCATATATGCATCATACCACACAATCTCATTTATTTTGAGAGCATCATTGCTTGATATATATCATGCATTTCATACATCATGACATTGCATATGACTAACTCTTTACCTTTTCAAGGAAAGACAAATCAATAAACACCATTGGCTACTTATATGACCTGGTAGTCCCCTCAAAAACCACATCTATTGAGGGCCATTTCAGTGGGTTCCTCAGAAAGATGCCCTCACAAGACTTTCGTCTGGTTCAGTTAAATCGATTATAAGATTTTTCTGATTCTTATCCAGTCAAAGTTAATCCAAGACCTTATCTGGCTCAGTCAGATCGATGCTAAGATCTCCCTGATTCTTATTCCAGTTGAAGATATTCCAAGACTTTCGTCTGGTTCAGTTAAATCGATTCTAAGATTTTTATGATTCTTATCCAGTCAAAGTTAGTCCAAGACCTTCTCTGGTTCAGTCAGATTGATGCTAAGATCTCCCTGATTCTTATTCCAGTTGAAGATATTCCAAGACTTTCGTCTGGTTCAGTTAAATCGATTCTAAGATTTTTCTGATTCTTATCCAGTCAAAGTTAATCCAAGACCTTCTCTGGTTCAGTCAGATCGACGCTAAGATCTCCCTGATTCTTATTCCAATTGAAGATATTCCAAGACTTTCGTCTGGTTCAGTTAAATCGATTCTAAGATTTTTCTGATTCTTATACAATCAAAGTTAATCCAAGACCTTCTCTGGTTCAGTCAGATCGATGCTAAGATCTCCCTGATTCTTACTCCAGTTGAAGATATTCCAAGACTTTCGTCTGGTTCAGTTAAATCGATTCTAAGATTTTTCTGATTCTTATCCAATCAAAGTTAATCCAAGACCTTCTCTGGTTCAGTCAGATTGACGCTAAGATCTCCCTGATTCTTACTCCAATTGAAGATATTCCAAGACTTTCGTCTGGTTCAGTTAAATCATTTCTAAGATTTTTCTGATTCTTATCTAGTCAAAGTTAATCCAAGACCTTCTCTGGTTCATTCAGATCGACGCTAAGATCTCCCTGATTCTTATTCTAGTCGAAGACCTCCTATCAACAATCTCTAAATGGAATTTGTAAGACCATTCCCGACATCACAACGCTGAAACCACTTCATGCGAGTGCAAATTTCTGGGCACTCTAGTGTTCAATCATCTTCCATCTTCGGATCACGAAAGGCACGAAAGCCAATCTATATCCTCAGGTTTAAGAAGATTGAACAGGGGAAGCTGTTGTACCCCAAAATTTTCCCTCTCATATTTCTCAAAAACATTGTAAGAAAAATCTCCAAGTGGCAGATTACTCAAGAGTTGAACAGTCAAGTTGTCTCCTAAGGCAGTCAACCCCAAACTAGGGTTTTGTGTTGCATCAAGATCCTTGAGTCCAAATGACCTCAAATTCTCCCTAATATCCTAATATTTTCTCAAGGTCATCCATGTCAAATTTCAAGCCTTGCAGAGGAAGTTTTCTCAGTCAATTGCTCAAAGGATCCAAAAATCGACTGTGCTAGGGCAAAAGTCAACTGTGGCCTATAAATAGTCAAACTTCAAAAAAAATTGTCAACATTCCCATTTTGAAGGATATTTCATCATTTGATCAAGGGTTGATCATGATTCATCAAGGATTTCTCAAAATTCATCAAGACTTAAAAGTTGCTAAATTAGGGTTTTGTAGGAAAAGTCAACTCAACTTTGACCAAGCATAACTTTATCATACTTTATGAGAAATGACCCATCCAAAGATCATTTTGAAGAGGATGCAATTTCCTACAATACATCTTCATACCCCAAGATCATAAAATGCACTCACAAGAAGTTATATATTTGGACATTATAGGTCATTTTTGAAAGTCAACAAAAACACCTTTTTTCCAAAGATTATAACTTGAGCATGGAATATCAAAATGACATGAGACCAATTGGGTTGGTTAGAGGACGTCTCAAGCTTTCTAAAAAGTCCAAGAACACTTCCAAAAGTTTAAAATTGAAGAAGTTATGCATTGTTGAAGTTGGGTATTTTTGCAAAATTGCAAAAAGTCAACTATCCCCAAAACTTCAAATTTTGTCAAATGGGCCCATTCTTTTCCACTTGATTTGAACTTTCCACATTGCACACGTGTCCTAGCTTCAGCCATGAGCCCATATCTTATTTTTATTATTTTATTTGATTTTTTATTGAATTATTTCATTTTAAATCAAATTAAATCAAATAAAATCCAAACCTTAATTACCTAAGATCTTTTTGGTTGTTTCAGGTCTTTATTGTCATCATAATCATCATCAAAATTCGTATCAAGCTTATCATGTACAAAAAGATGGATTTTTGACAAAATTGGCAAGCTTTAAAGGATGAATCAAATTAAATCATAAGGCATTGATTTAGAGGGATTCCATCCATATTTGTTACCCTAATACCTTCTATCATACATAAGCAAGAGAGGCACACGAAATTGGAGGCTAGAGGCTACAAGAACGCTCAAAACAAAACTTGAAAAAAGTGTGAAAAGGCTTGAGTTCGAATTCATACTTAGAGGCAAATTCAGAAGCCAAGAAGGATACCAATCAATTCTTGGGTGATCATATAATCCTCCTGGATCCAAAGCACTCATTCACAAGCCTTCTAAAGCACTGTAAGTGTCACAAAAATCGTTTCTTTATTGAATTCGCAAATCTTTATTCCTGCATCTTTTGTACAAACTATTTGCATATTCATTATCCTCACCATATTTCTAAGCTTTATACATTATCCAATTTTGTTTATGTGACTCATACTGTGAGAAGCCATAGCTAGGGTTTCGTGGTCCTTTTTGGGTATTTCTCTTGCAGGAAAAATTGACTATCAAAAGGGGCATGGTTGTGACCGGGATGAGGAGACGAGCATGACCATGCCTTTGGATTGCATTTTTGTGGCTCGTAGCAAATTTTGGAGATGGCATGGCTTATAGCTACGGACTGTTGTCCATTGGTATATGGTGGGAGTGTTTTAGCCATGTTCCAATGACAAGGACGATGGTGTTTCATGCTCCAATTCGTCCATTCGAACATGGCGCGCTTAATTTTATTTTTTCTGGCATATTGATCCATTTTCTTTTATTATTATTATTTTATATCTCATGTACAAATGAAGCACAAAGCCCTGGTGTTAAAGCAAGCTGGAAGTCATGTACAAGACCTGGGTTCGAATCCTAGGTCCTTCACTTTCTTTGTTAATTTTTTCTTTCAAGTGATCATGTGCATAGTCCAAACGTGCAGCCCACCACAGTCTCTCAATCATCCAATGGCCAGATGGCCAAAGGCCAAATTTGGTGGCCATGATCTGGAGGTCTATCATACGCAAAGTCAACGTGTACCCACTTAATCTCTCAAAGTCAACAAGGCCAGCATGTTATTGGGCCATGGAATTGCAATTCAAACACCACTAATCAGGCCTACACCCCTAACTCTTTCTATTTCATTTTTTTATTTAATTTTTTGTTTTATTATATTTTTATTATTAACTAACCAATCAAATAATTTTTTCTTTATAAAATTAAAACCACAAAAATATTTTTCTTCATTAAAACCAAATTTTCATTTTTATTAATAAATACTAATTATATTAATTTAGTTTTAATTAGGATAACTTTAATATATTTTGTAAATAATCAAATTAACTTAGATATAATTAGGTTTTTATTAACATTGATTAATTTTTATTTCTTTCTTTAAATAACAAAAACCCAAAAATATTTATTTTCATTAATTAATTTAATTTAATATTTAACTTAGATTAATTTCTTTCTTAAATCAAAAACAATCAAAAAAATCTTTTCTTTAAATAAGCAAAGGGTCAAAACCCTACTCGCACTCGATTTAATTTCTCGCACGCGATCCATTTTATATCATATTGTATTTGTTACCGGAATATAATAGATAATTAGGACTATTTTTATCGCTTTAGTTATTTTCCGCATTTAAATTTCAAAGGGTTGCTTTTGGCGATGTAAATACCCGACGCCTTGTAATTTAATTTCCACACTTTATTTTCCGCAAAATATAACTGTTAGATGTTTGATAATAGGAATGCATGACAAGAATGAATGTTTAACCTAAAATCAACATAGATAACCATTAACATGTACAAAGATAAAATTAACCGAAAACAACACACTCGCACATGCGCACTCTTAGGGTACACCCCACTTGGTTGTCTTCGTATGCGGTCATTAAATATAGGTCACTTTAGAGGTCGCCCTCTTGTCCAAAGATCATAGTCGCCTCGAAACGGTTGCCTCGGATATTGTTGCCTCAAAACAAATGATCTAAGACATTAGGGTTACCGCTAAGGCGTCCTAACATTATTTTGGTGACCGTAAGTCCCGCATTCGAATTGACCCTCAAACTTCAACGACGATGCTACCTACTCATCAATAGTGGGATAGCATTGTCTAAAGGAAGATAGCATAGAACGATTCCTTTTTCGAGTAGGTAGATGGTTCTTAAGTACTTGCTCTTTCAAAACAAAACAAAATTTTCACACTTACACTCCTTTTCAAACAAAAACTTTTTTCAAACCCACAATCACAAAGAAAGCAAAAATTTGAAAACAATATGAGCAAGTACCTAAGAGCCCGTGGATAACCACGGATAGAAAGGGTGCTAACACCTTCCCTTTCTATAATCTACCCCCCGAACCCGAGAAATATCTCAAAAAAGGAATTTTTCTGTGCTTTTTTCCTTTCCTTATTGGATAAAATAAAAGTCGGCGGCGACTCTTGCTTACCGCGACATTTTGCAAAAGCAAACGCAAAACGCAAACCAACATTCCAAAAAACAGTCAGTTCTTTCCCAGCGTATCACAGTATGCATTGTCAAAGTTGGCCATTTTTTGAAATTTCCCCAAACTCAACAAAGCTCAAAATTGCATTTTTTTTCCACATGGGCCCATCTTTTCAAGATTGAATCTTAATCCTAGAATGGTAACGACCTATGGGACCCCTCATGCATTATTCACTCATTTATTTAATTTATTTTTATTTTTATTCATTTTAAAATCAAATAAATTCAAGTAAAATCAATTTAAATCAAAATAAATTAAACTTATGGAATGAGATTTGTTTTGCATTAAATTGAAGATCATGCAAGCTGTATAACCTCAAGAAAACCATGCCAAGCCATAAAAAAGAAGAAATCTCCAATTTTGGGAAGATTGGAATCCAAACTTCAAGACCATTATTCTTTGGATTCTTGCCTAAAATATTGACCTAATTGGATTCAATACATATACTAAAGTTTGGTGAACCCTAAGGAGGAGTTTTTTCACGCGCAGCCTGCCTCCAAAGCAAGAAATAAAACTCAATTTTTTGTCAAAAAGTAGAGACCAGATCTTCCTCCACAGGCCAGTTCAGAGCATTCTAAGGATCAAACCACATTCCTGGCAACCTCCTGAAGCTAATAGCATCACTTGCACGCATCAATACCTTCAGAATGCTCCATAACAGTATCACGGTTTATCCTCCATTCTTGAATTTGATTTTGGATATTTACGCGTTATAAATGATTTCAAGACATCCATTCATGTTTGTATTGTCATTTAGAAGTTGTCTGTATAATTAATTATGAGTTTTGATGCTTGTATAGACATATGCCATTGTTAGGGTTTGAGGTCGTATTTTAGTGCTTTGTGATGCAGGCAAAATTAGAGCAAAAGAAGGACAGTATCATACTCGTGAGATCAAAATAAGTTGATCTATATGCTTGGAATGGATTTATCATTCTTGGTATTAATTTTTGAGATTTACAGGGTTGTAGTTACAGCCACGAAACCGTAGGTAAAGGTTTCCGTCTAAAACGACAGTACCAGGGAAGAAGAAGACCACGTGGCAACGTCCTGTTGGACAATTTGAAAATTTGCGCATTTTCTTAGGCCAAGCGCTCTGTTTGTATTATATTTATTTTATTTGATTATGTATATGACTAACAAACCAGCACAGATGACAAGGGAAGAAGGCATGTGAGATGGAGGACCTGGGTTCGATCCTAGGTCCAGGCCTTTTGCATTTTCTAAAATTACAATTCCAGATCCAGTGCACGTCATTTCCTGAGGACAACCACGCGCCCTCTGATCTCGTCCTCAGGATTCATCTCCATCACTGATCCAGTGCTCAACATACGCAGGTCTACCATGAACCCTCAGAAGATGCCCCCAACGGATCAAGCGCTAGATCCTGGGACACCAGTTTTTGGGCCTAACGCAGATTGGGCAACACCCCCTTGATTTTCTTACAACATCAGGCCCATCTCCTTTTTTTTATTCTTTTAATTTATTCTTTTTTTCTTTTAATTTATTATTTTAATTACTTTCACAATAAAAATCATTTTTTTAATTAAATCAGAAAACTACAAAAAATATTAGGTTTAGTCTTTTTTTCATAAAATATTTATTTTCATTTAATTAATTAATTTAATTATTAACTTAAACATTTTTTGTAATTAAAATTTAATAGAAATCAGGTTAATTTAATTCCTTTTTTTCCTTCCATAATTAAAATTAAATAGAATTAGGTTTGTTTTTTATAATTGAAATTAATTTTTAAAAATGAATTATTTTTAATTGTTTCAACATTTGCTATTTTGCTAAATAAAATTAATTAGTAAATTAGGTTTTGCAATTTGTAATTAATTTTTTTCTAAATAAAAAAATATACAAAAACATTTTTAATTAATTAGATTTCTTAGGTTCTAATTTGTTCCCGTTTTAAGTTTCGCGCGCATCTTTACTTTCTTTATTTTTATTCATTATTGTAATTGTTCCCAGTTTGTAATAGTTAATTAGGTTTACTATTTTCACACATGCACCCTTAGGGTATACCTCACTTGCTTGCCTCAGAAAATAATGGTTATGTCCCTCGAACGTAGAGATATCTTAGCAAAGACCCTTGATTCTGAAGTCATCAAAAAGATCATAGTCCCTTAATGTCCCTCGAGTTGCCTACGAGAAATGATCTTGTCCCTCGATGTTGCCTACAAATATATGATGAAAATCCCTTCGAACTGCTAAGGTATCCCTATATGTTGCCTTCTATGACCATAACGATGACCCGCGCCTGTCCCTCACATATCCAAGAATAGGGCTACCTACTCACTAATAGTAGGATAGCAATGTCTAAAGGATAGGGAGAAAAGAACGACCTTTTCGAGTATAAGTAGATAAGTTCTTAGATGCTTGCTCAAAACGACTTTTTGCGCCTACACAAAAATATTTCAAAACACTTTCAAAAACATTCGTCTTGTCAACACTCTTGAGGACTAATACAAGAGTTATCATAAAGCGAATCGCCGCACTAAGGCATTTTCAAAACAATTTTCAAAACACACAAAGCACAAGCAATTTTCAAAACATGAGCTAGCATCTAAGAGCCCGTAGAAAACTACGAATGGAAAGGGTGCTAACACCTTCCCTTTCCATAATCTACCACCCTTACTCAAAAACTCTCGAAAAAGGTATTTTTCTGTTCTTTTCACCTTTTCCTTTGTTGGATAAAATAAAAGTCGGTGGCGACTCTTGCTTACCACGACATTTACGAACAAAAAACGCAAACCAGTAAAAATAGTCGGTTATGCCACCGTATCACACACTGATTCCAACTTTGACAATATTGCTGGGACCACCAAGGTTACTAGAAACAGAAGGGTTTTCTAATCCGGAAATCTCTCCAAAGATTATTTCCACACCTATTAAGGTTACCATTACCGAGTCAACTGCTGAGGCTCGGGCAAAGAACAAATAATGAAGCCTACCCAGACGGAGGTGCCTAAAGAAGCTACAGCGAAAGACACCTCTAGACAAGAGTTGGAAGAAGTATTGAAAATCATCTGCAAGAGCGACTACAAGATTGTTGAACAGCTGGGGCAGACCCCATCTAAGATCTCCATGTTATCTCTATTATTGTGTTCTGAAGCTCAAGAACATGCTTTAGTAAAATTCTTGAAGAACGCTTACGTTTCACAAGAGATTTCTGCTGATCAATTTGGAAGTTATGTTGCTAGCTTAACAATTGACAATGGATTAAGTTTCTTTGATGCTGGTCTGACCCTAGAATGAAGAAATCACAATAAGGGCTTGTATGTCTCCATTGAATGTAGGGGAACTACTTTGGCTCATGTATTGGTTGATACTGGTTCCTCGTTAAATGTTCTACTGAAAGGCGCTCTGGACAGAATTGATTGCAAAGGGGTTGTACTGAAACCCAGTGATATTATAGTTTGAGTCTTTTACGGGTCAAAGAAGATGGTACACGAAGAAGTGGATCTTCTGATCAAGGTAAGTTCACAGATATTTGAATCTACCTTCTATGTAATGGATATTCGACCATCTTATTCTTGCTTACTGGGGCGCCCCTGGATCCATGGGGCAGACGCTGTCACCTCGACCCTACACCAGAAGTTAAAGTACCTCGTGCAGGGAAAGGTTGTTATAGTCTATGGCGCAGAAGAGTATATGGTGAGCCATTTGAACTCATTCCGATATGTGGAGATAGACGGAGAATTCATCGAGACTCCTTGTCAGACTTTTGAAGTGTTACCCCTGCCGCCATTGAAGATATCTCTGCCATTCCCAAAGTTACCAGGGTTCTGCTCAGAATGGCTTCACTGAAAGACGCTAAAGTTGTTGTAGAATAAGGTGGTTGTACTACTTGGGGTCAGATTCCCGACGTTCCATATAAATCATAAATTTGGTTTGGGTTTCACTGCAGAGGGTCAAAGGGTTGTTCGCTGCACTCGTGCTGGAAGACCACCATTCTGCATCAGCAACAACAGTGTCAATGCTATAAAAGATGCTGATAATGATTGTGACTTTGACGGATGGATCTTTCCCACCATCGGCAACGGACCCAACAACTAGAAGACTCGAGATATTATCTATATCTTCTTTAGTCAGGAGTAATAGCTATATTTCTGTTTTTATTGCTTTCAAGTTTTGGCCTTGTAATATTTAAACAATAACTTTAAGCCTTGTGCCTTACTCGGGGCACAGTGGTTCGTTTGTTAAGGGTTGTCATTGCAAAAACATATTTTCATTTAATAAAGCATTAGACGTTTTAAATTCAAATTTTGTGCTCTCTGTCTTTCTTTTTACTTTTATCATTTTCAAATATTTATGTGTTCTTACACACATCCACAAAATACATTGCATATCCACATCCACTCTGGATCCCATTGATAATGACTCTGCTATTGTCCCTTATGACTTTGAAAATTGGATCTACCAAGCCAAGGAAGGAAGTGAGGAAGATTATAAAACACTTGGAGAACTTGCCAGACTGTTAATGCAAGAGAAAAAGGCTATTCAACTGCATAAAGAGCCCGTGGAAATTATAAACTTGGGTACTGAAGCAGACAGAAAAGAAGTCAAGATAGGGAGCAACCTAGAGGACAATGTCAAGAACAGGTTAATACAGATGTTGCATGAATATGTTGACATCTTTTCTTGGTAATACAAAGACATGCCACGGCTTGATACTGATATTGTGGTTCACTGACTACCGATGAAAGAGGGTTGTGCTCCAATAAAGAAGAAGGTTTGTCGCATGCGTCCCGAGATGTTAGAGAAGATCAAGGTCGAGGTTATGAAGCAATTCAATGCAGTTTTCTTAGCAGTGACATCCTATCCTCAATGGGTTGAAAATGTGGTTTCGGTACCAAATAAATATGGAAAAGTGCATATGTGTGTAGATTATAGAGATCTGAACAGGGCAAGCCCCAAGGATGACTTTCTGCTTCCACATATTGTTGTTCTGGTTGACAAAACCGCTCAGCATAAAGTTTTTTCCTTCATGGATGGTTTCCCAGGTTATAATCAAATCAAGATGGCACCCGAAGACATGGAGAAAACTACCTTTGTCACATAGTGGGAACTTTCTGTTACAAGGTTATGCCTTTTGGGTTGAAGAATAATGACGCCACATATCAGCGTGCCATGGTAGCTTTGTTCCATGACATGATTCATCACGAGATAAAGGTTTACATTGACGACATGATAGTCAGATCCCATACCGAAGAGGAGCACCTTGACCACCTACACAAGCTATTTGAGAGATTGAAGAAGTACAAGATGAGATTGAATCCGAACAAATACACCTTTGGGGTGAGATTCGGTAAAATTGAGATTCGGTAAAATACTGAGAAGGAAGTCAGAGGTTTTTTGGGACGACTGAATTATATTGTCTGGTTCATTTCTCACTTGAATGATACTTGTGAGCCGATCTTCAAGTTGGTGAAGAAGGATTAGGTAGTGAAATGGAACAACGACTGCCAAATAGCTTTTGAAAAAATCAAGGAGTCCCTACAAGAACCTCCAATTCTGATGCCACCAGTTGAAGGAAGGCCTCTAATCATGTACCTAACATTGCTATAGAATTCAATGGGGTATGTACTGGGCCAGCATGACGAGTCTGGTCGAAAAGAGAATGCAATAAACTACCTTAGCAAAAAGTTTACTAACTGTGAAACAAGATACTCATTGCTCGAGAAAACTTGATACACTTTAGCATGGGGCTACTCGCCGACTAAGACAATATATGTTGACGCATACTACTATATTGATCTCTAAAATGGATCCCATCAAATACATATTCGAGAAGCTCGCTTTCTCCGAAAGAATAGCCAGATGGCAAATGGTCTTGATAGAATAGGACATTCAGTATACCACTCAGAAAGCAATCAGAGGAAGTGTACTGGCAGATCATTTGGCTCATCAATCTGTAGACGACTACCAATCTATGAACTTCGAATTCCTGGACGAGAAGATTATGCTAGTAACAGATTATGAACAACCTGGACCGTATGAAGGACATGATCCAGGATCCCGATGGACTATGGTTTTCGACGAAGCTTATAATGCACTTGGCAACGGAATTGGTGCTTTAATTATCTCTCCTCAGGGTTGCCATGCGCCCATCACCGCTGGATTATGCTTTGATTATACCAACAACACGGCTGAATGCGAAGCGTGCATCATGGGTATTAAAGCTGCTATTGACCTGAGAATTAAGTTCTTGAGCGTATACGAGGACTCAACCCAGGTGTTTTTCTAGATTAATGGAGAATGGGATTCGAAGCACCCGAACCTCATTCCTTATAGAGAGCATGTGCTGACCTTAATTCCGTATTTCGAGGAGATCACTTTTGAGCATATCCCATGAGAAGAGAATCAGTTGGCAGACGCATTAGCTATCATGTCATCTATGTTCAAGGTCAGATGGGACAAAGAGGCTCCCAAAATTACTATTGAAAGGGTAGACGAACCGGCACACTTCTACGAAGTTGACACTGACGGAGTAGAAGATAAGCCTTGGTTTCATGAAGTGAAAAGATACCTTGAGGCTCAAGAGTACCCCGGGGGGGGGGGGGGGGGGCATCTATCAACGATAAGAAATTCCTACTGAGGTTCTCTGCTAAGTTCTTCCTGAGTAACGAAATTCTATACAGGGGCAACCAAGATTCGACTATGCTTCGTTGTATGGACAAGAAAGAGGTGGAGAAGATTATGGAAGATATGCATGAAGGTATCTTTGGTACTCATTACAATGGACATACTATGGCTAAGAAGATTTTGAGAGCGGGTTATTATTGGTCGACTATGGAAACATACTGCCATCGCCACTCAAGAACTTGTCACAAGTGCCAGATCTATGCTGATAAAGTACATGTTCCTAAAGTACCTCTGAATGTCTTGATTGCTCCTTGGTCGTTTGCAATATGGGGCATTGATATGATTGGAGAGATCAAACCTACTGCTTCCAACAGACATCGATTCATCGTCGTTGCCATTGATTACTTCATAAACTGGGTTGAAGCAGCCTCGTATGCCTCTGTTACTAAGAATGTTGTTGCCCGACTCATTAAGCATAACCTTATCTATCGGTATGGAATCCCAGAAAGGATTGTCACAGACAATGGTACCAATCTCAACAACACTATAATTATAGAACTCTGCACGTAGTTCAATATCAAGCACCACAATTCTTCTCCGCATCGACCGAAGATGAATGGTGCATTGGAAGCCGCCAATAAGAACATTAAGAAGATTATACAGAAGATGAAGGTGACGTATAAAGACTGACACGAGATGTTACCATTTGCTCTTCATGTCTATCGCACGTTAGTACGAACATCAACTAAGGCAACCCCATTCTCTCTAGCCTACGGTATGGAGGTTGTCCTACCTGTCGAAGTTCATATTCCTTCTCTGAGAATAATGAAAGACGCGGATTTAGACGAAGACGAACGGATTGAGACTAGGTTGGACCAGTCGAATTTGATTGATGAGAAGAGGTTGGCAGCTGTCTGTCACAGTCATATGTACCAGAAGCGTATGATTAAAGCCTTCAACAAGAAAGTCAAGAATCAGGTGTATCAGACTGGTGACTTGGTAGTAAAGCGCATCATCCTACCACAAGGTGATCCCAGGGTAAATGGACTCCCACCTATAAAGGGTCATTTGTAGTTAAGAAGTATTTTCGGGCGGAGCCATGATACTTACCACCATGGACAGTGAAGATCTTCCATACCCTATGAACGCAGACATAGTTAAAAGATACTACGCATAAAAAACGACCCGCTAGGTTGACTGGCCTAGGAAAAAATAAGGGCATCCCGGCGAACCAAAAGGGTTCGCGAAAAAATCAGGGATATATATAAAAGACTGTACACCTGGCAAGTCGAAAACCTAAAAAGGTGGCTTGGGCAAAAAAGGGTATCCTGGTGGACTGAAAACCCGAAAGGGCAGTCCAGGCAAAAATTAGGCATTAAAGCATACGACTATATCCTGTTGGATCACTTACAACCAACTTTATTACCTACGTCAAGTTTGAATGGTGTTGATCAATTTAATCAACTTCTTCCGACAGCAAGGGATGAGATGCTCTAAGACATAGGGGCAATAGAAGAGTTGAAACCTGTCGAGATCATTTACACATAGCTATATATTTTGTTTTACTTTGTACTCCTTTCATTTCATGATGATTTCCTCTTACTAGGACTTTTGTCTCCTTGTACAACAATCGCATGATTATAGGCAAACTATCAATATGAACACAATTTCAAAATTCAAATTCTGTTTTATTTTCTCTATTTTGTTTGAAAAATTGTCCAATGACTAAATTGAATGAACATATGCATATGAATACGATTACTATTAACAAATATATACATAAAAACAGGAATAAGTATTTACTCAAGACTCTAGGACACGGGATAACGTTCAAGTCGACCATAAATCCTCATAAAACAACCTTCGTGGGATAGTCCCCACTGAGTTATCTTCACAAACTCGACACATTCCCCGCAAGTCTGAAATACTCTAATCATACTCATCAGAAGATTCCCCTAGCGGACAAAGGAGCATGATCTTTTCCTCGACAATGTCACCAACCTACGGAGACCCAATGTTTGTCAAAGATTATGACATCTGCACCGTTCACGAGAATTCTCTTCCCCATCTGAGTTTATTTCTCTAACACTATAAAATCCCCTACATAATTCTCTTCTCCAGCAGAGCTCATTTTGACAAAAAAATATATTCCTCTAGTAGGTTTATTTCTTCAGCAATGTTTATTTCCTCAACAGGGTTTATTTCCTCAACATGGTTTATTTCCGCAACAGGATACAGTCTCCCCAACTTTAGTATATCCCTTTGACTACTACAATTCACCGACACAATTTCTCTCTCCAGTTAAGGGCAGTCTAGACCACTATCTCTAGAGAGTTTCTACGAAATCTAAAATATGACCAAATATCGTTTAACCTTATCCTCCCTACACGAGTCAGCATCCATATCAGAAACTCGGTCAGACAACACCCCAAAAGGTTATCCATCTCTTTTATCCCCATTCAGGGTATATAAGAATTAAGTTCCCCAGTAGAGCAATGAATGACCAATGTTATTGAACTCTTCTCCCCAAGCAGAAATCAAATTCCCCAGTGGAGTTTCCTCAAATAGAAAGAAGGAATTCTCAGCAGATACATTCTAGACAAGATTGAAGATTAAGCATATTCTTCATCCCCAGCGACAGTCAGTGATTTATTTTCCCTAGTCAGAGATGTTATACAAAGCTACCAATACGCTTCAACAACATTTCACATTCATACATCATTTACAAATATCATAGCATATGCATACGAAACACATATAGCCCTCTCGTTTACTTTGAGAACATCATTACACAATGCATTTCATACATCATGACATTGCATACAGATAACTCTTTATCTTTTTAGGTAAAGTCTACAAATAGATGAATATCATCAACAATTTCAAAAAGAGTCGCAAATTAATTCCTGAAACAAGACACAACAACTATTTGTATGACCAGACATAGGTTAATTCCTGAAATAGGATAGAGAGACTATCTACATGAACATGTTGAAGATTAACTCCCGAAACAGGACGGGGAAACTATCTATGCAACTGAGCAAAGATTAACTCCCGAAACAGGATGGGGAAACTATCTTTCTATCTTAATGGCCATATGAATATCAATTCTAGAAAGAGGATCGAGTGATTATCTTTATCATCAAGTGGTATGAACTCCCGAAATAGGACGGGTTTTCCAATAAAAACAGATTGTAAATTAATTCCCAAAACAGGATGGGGCGACTATCTACATGATAAAAACTTCCCTTCAGAGACTGAATCCTGAAAAGCATTTCCTTCAGAGGCTTCATTTTGAAAAATATCTTCCTTCAGAGATTTATTGTGAAAAGCATTTCCCTCGGATAGGATTGGATAGATTTATTCTGAATAACATTCCTCAGATACAGTCAAGCGTAGACTCATTTTGATACTTTTATCAACAGTAACTTTGGATGGCATATATAAGCCCATCTCCAACGACATTCCAATATTTAAGCCCTTTCAAGTAATACCATCAACCAACAGCGTTACTCTTTGCACAGGCGAGTGCAAATTTATGGGTACTTAAGTGTTCAATCATCTTCTACCTTCAGGTCAGGAATGGCGAACACGCCAATCTAACTCTTCGGGTTTAAGAAGATTGAACAAGGGAAGTTGTGGTACCCCAAAATTTTCCCTCCCATTTTCTTCAAGACATTCTCCCAGGTTTATCAAATGCTTAAGGTAGCTCAAGAATTGATTAGATAAATTCACCTCTTAAGAAATGGACTCACAACTAGGGTTTTGTATTTCTTAAGGAATATTGGGTTTCCAAGGTATCAAGTGGTTTACATGGTTCTTCATATGTCCCTAAGAATACTCGTGTCAAATTTCAAGTCTTGCATCACAAGTTTGCTCAGTCAATGGTTCATATGACTGAAAATCAACTGTATTGGGCAAAAAGTCAACTATGGTCAACATAAAGTCAAACTTCAAGATTTTTGGTCAACATCAAAATTTTAAAGTGATATTCATCATTTTATCAAAGGTTGATCATTATTACTCAAGAAAAGCCCTCAAATCATCAAAAGTCAAAAGTTGCCAAATTAGGGTTTCCTTAGGTGAAGTCAATTGAACTTTGACCAAGCATAACTTTCACATGCTTCATCGGTTTTTCCCCAACCAAAGCTAACTTTGAAGGAAATTCAATTCTCTAAAACTTTATATCTCTAAGATCAAGTCCAAAAAGTGCATCATTTGAGAGATATAAGCCAATACATTACAGGTCATTTCAAAAGTCAACAAAAAAACACTTTTTGTTAAGGAAACTTACATCAAGATAAATTCTCCAAAAGAAAACATTATCAACATAAATATTGTAAAGGACATCTTTAGTTTTCCAAAAATTCTAAGATCCTATTCAAAAGATGAAAATTGAGAGAGTTATGACCAGTACAAGTTGGGGAGTTTTGAACACATGCATGAAGTTCAAGTGGAGCAAACTTGATATTTTGGGCTATTGGGCTATTATTTCAGGGTCTAAGCATGTTCTATATCTCATGTTCACCTCAAGACTTATTTATACACCTCCCTTTGATTTATTTTATTTATTTTTGATTTTTTATTCATTTCAAATTCAAATTTATATGAAGTAAGACAAGGCCTTCTTACACAAAGACCAAGCCCATAGCTTTGCCCTAATTTCATCCTATATATTATCTCATCCATTCTCATACAAGGACACGAAACCCTTGCCTCACAAACTTGTCAAAAAATATCAAAGAATTTCAAGAACCCTAATGTTTTCAAACCCTTATTACAAACCCTTCTACTACAAAGCAGCCATCCCATTCACTCCTAATAATCATAAAGAGTAAGGATGGGTCAGTTTGGATGTTCCAAAACACATGAAACCCCATAGCATGGCATATCCGATTTCACATTCTTCAAAATTTTAATAGTGTTTTGTTTTAAGCCATATTGATATTACTAACATACTTCTGAGATGTCTCTGAATAGGTTTGGATCATCATAGTGATCCCATGCATGCTAAATCGTAGATCACCATGTTAGCATTGTTCCGTGCATTTTTTCTCATAACTCTTAAACCAGCCAATTTTAGCTCACAATAATCCTTCCATTGGATTTGCAACCCTCGATTTAGGGGGGTAGGGTGCTTTTGATGTGCTAACATCCTTGATTTTGCAGGTTTTAGAAGAAACAGGCTACCAGAGAAGACGACCGGAGCTAGGGATCTAACGCCTCTGCGGTCAATACATTCATGTTTATAATATATATTTATGGTTTCATTTAAATAAACGGATGTATAGCCTCCCCAACGGTAGAAGCGCGCTCAATAAGTCATTTGTTTCAAAGGGTGTGGGTTTGATCTAACCTTTTGCCACTTTATTTTTCTAATATTTTCATGTTTTGCAGGTTTATTACATAACGCGTTGGATGCACATCCTAACACCAAGGCACACTTGTCCTGGTGTGATTATGCTGCTGGAAAGTCTTGAGGGCGTGGGTTCAACACCCACCCCTACCATTTGGTTTTTTTAAACATATTTTCTTCTTTTCATAATACCTAACAACAAACCTTTAATATTTTTTCTTAACAAACTCTAATTTAATTTTAGGTTTTTAATTTAATCAACACTAATTTGATTTTTAGGTTTTCTTAATTAAACTAAAATCAACTTAGATTTTGGAGTTTTGATTAATTTAATTAACTAACTTTTTTCAATTAATTAAAATCAATTAGGTTTTAGGTTAACCATCAAACTTTTTTTCATCAAATAATCTCAAAACAATTTTCTCTTTTCTTTTCTTTTTTAACAATTTCGCGTATTTTATTATTGTCGTGTTTTTATCATTATGTATCTGGTAATAGTTTGTAATAGTTTGATTAGGGTTTACTTTTTCCCCCAACTTTATTGTTTGTACCCCCACTCCCGAAGCCTTGTAATAGCATAGAAATTTATGTCCCGCACTTTATTACTTTTCATTATTGCTATATTATTTTGCTAGTAATTAGGGTTTGTAAGGCAAGATTAAAAACAATCATAGAAAACCCTAATCAAAGACTAAAAATAACTTAAACAATACACTCTTCACACATACACCTCTAGGGTAACCTCACTCGTTGCCTCGGAACACAGTCATATCCCTCGAACGTGGAGACTCTTTAGCACTGTCCCTCAAAAACAAAGATCATAGTCCTTCGATGACCCTTCGATGTTGCCTTCGGTAAACGATCTTAGTCCCTTAAGATAAATTGCTAAAGCGCCCGTACAAGTTGCCTTTATGATTGTATGATGACCCCACGCCCATCCCTTCACATCCAACGATAGAGCTTCCTACTAACTAATGGTAGGATAACATTATCTAAAGGAGGAGGAAAATAACACGAAAGACTTTTGAGTAGCTAGATATTTCTTAATCGCTTGCTCGCGAACATTTCAAAACATCTTTTTCACAAACACTTTTTCTGAAATATTTTCAAAAAAACAAATACTTTGTACGCATTCTTAATTGATTCAAGAATCATTACAAAGTTTTCGTACTTAGGCATTTTTCAAAATATTTTCAAAAACACGAACACAAAGCATTTTTTCAAAACAAAGTGAGCTAGCGATTAAGAGCCCGTAGATAATACAGATGAAAAGGGTGCTAAGACCTTCCCTTTTCATAACCTACCCCCCGAACTCAATAAATCTCGAAGGTCTTTCTTGTTCTTTTTACCCTTTCCTTATTGGATAAAAGAAAAGTCGATGGCGACTCTTGCTATCTGCATCATTTGCGATAAAACACAAAATAAGTCAGTTCTCCCACTGTATTACACACATACATCACACGTGGTATTTCTCAAAACATGTTTTGGGAAGAACCAATATCTTTGGGCTCTCCATCAGATTATTACCCTGGTTAAGAACAGATACAACCGACAAAAATATGATCGTATCTCTGATTTAGTTATCTAAGAGTTGGATCATCAAAACAACTTCCTCCATAATTTAACTCATTGCATCAGTCTCCATGCATCAATGTGTTTTCCTCCTCTGCAATCTAGCTCATTGTGTCAGGCTCTATGAGGAAATATGTGAAATATGCAATATAACTCATTGCATCAGGCTCCATGCAGCAATGTGTTTTCCTTCTTTGCGATATAGATCATTACGCCAGGCTCCATGCAGCAATATGTGAAATCTGTAATATAACCCATTGCATCAAGCCCCATGCAGTAATGTGTTTCCTTCTTTATGATATAGCTCATTGTGTCAGACTCCATGCAGAAATGTGTGAAACCCTCCATTTAACTCGTTGCATCAGTCTCCATGCAGCAATGTGTTTTCTCCTCTACGATCTAGCTCATTGTGTTAGGCTCCATGCAGCAATGTGTGAAATCTGCAATTCAACTCATTACATCAGTCTCCATGCAACAATGTGTTTCCTTATTTGTGATATAGCTCATTGTGCCAGGCTCCATGCAGTAATGTGTGAAACCCGCCATTTAACTCATTGCATCAGTCTCCATGCAGCAATGTGTTTTCTCCTCTATGATATAGCTCATTGTGTCAGGCTTCATGCAACAATGTGCAAAATCTGTAATTCAACTCATTGCGTCAGTCTCCATGCAAAATGTGTTCCCTTCTTCATGATATATCTCATTGCATCAAACTCCACGAAGCAATGTGCGAAATTCTCAATTTCATCCATTACATCAGTCTCCATACAACAATGTATTCCTTCTCTATGGTATAGTTTATTGCATCAGGATCCATGCAGCAATGTACCAAATTTGCAGTTTAACCCATTGCATCAGTCTCTATGCAGCGATGTGTTTCCTTATCTATAATATAATCCATTGCATCAGTCTTTATGCAGCAATGTTATTATCAAACTTTTTTGTAATATAACCCATTGTGTCAGGCTCCATGCAACAATGTGTTTCCTCCTTCGCGATTTAGCTTATTGTGTCAGGCTCCATGCAGCAATGTGCAAAAACTGCAATATAACCTATTGTGTCAGTCTTCATGCAGAAATGTGCGGAATCTGCAATATAACTCATCGCCTCAGTCTCCATGCAGCGATATAGTTATCAAGTCTTTTTCAATTATCTATCCCCTAGGTCGCGACAGATATGCGAATAAATCTTCATAATACATTGCATCAGTCTCCATGCAGCAATGTATTATCAAACTGTGTTTTACTTGTCCCCTAGGTTATGATAAATGCATGGGTTCCTCCTCTATGATATAACTCATTGCGCCAGTCTTCATGCAGCGATGTGTTTCCTCCTCTGCAATATAACTCATTGCCTCAGTCTCCATGCAGTGATGTAGTATCAAGTTTTTTTCAATTATATATCCCCTAGGTCGTTATAAATATGCGAATAAATCTGCGTAATCCATTACATTAGTCTCTATGCAGCAATGTATTATCAAAATGTGTTTTATTTATCCCCTAAGTTGTGATAAATGCATAGGTTCCTCCTCTGCAATATAGCTCATTGCTTCAGGCTCCATGCAGCAATGTGTGAAATCTGCAATATAACTCATCGCCCCAGTCTCCATGCAGTGATGTAGTTATCGAGCACTTTTCAAATATCTATCCCCTAGGTTGTGATAGATATGCGCATAAATATGCGTAATCTATTACATCAGTATCCAAGCAGTAATGTGTTATCAGACTTTGTTTTATTCATCCCCTAGGTTGAGATGTTTAGACAAAATCAAATCAAATTCATACTTACTATATTAGTCTCCAAGCATTAGTAAGTCAACTTTTTCAAAACTAGTATTTTTGTAAATATGCAAAAAAAAAATCTACAATCTCTCTTAGATACTTGATAAGTACAAATTGTAGTTATTTTTGTATATACTTTTTGTTGCACTTATCGACTCTTTGTTGTTAATAATCATTGAATAACCCCACCTTCTGTTGTAAAAACGTTTTGTTGCATTTTGTGTACATATTGTATCAGTTGATTAGTTTTGTATATGTTTTGTAGGTATTTAAGCATGGTTGGAGCAATGAGTAGTAAATCTCCAAGATTCATTTTTGGATCAATAAATAAATAAGGCGGAAGATTGGAGCCATTGGAAGTTATGCAGGAAAGCAACAAAATTTGTTGGACTGTCATGGATCACTGGGCGATAGAAGCTGTCACCGGGAAAAATTTGTAGGCCAAATTTCCTTGTTGCTTCTGCCATGTTGCATCGTCGGGCGAAAGGGAGCATCACCGGGAGAAATTTTGAAGACAAATTTCGATGAAGTCTCTACCTTGCGTCACGTTTGTGTCGCCAGGCGAAAATAAGGAGAGTCACCTGGCGATGAATTATGGTCACCGGGCAACGGTAGATATTTGTTTCATTTGAGGATGTGGCTTATTCTGTGCCAAGTGTATAAGGACCATCGTCGGCCGACACTTTTATGTCGCCGAGAGATGCGTGCGGATCATAATTTTGTTATATCTTTCATTTTATATCATTTCTTAAGGGATGGTTTTGGGGGTGAATTTTTTTCTCCTAACTCCATCAACCTCATTTTTGTAGTGGATTCGCTTAGATAACAACACTAGGGCTTTTCTTATGGATGATTTGAGGTGGATTTCTCATTGACCAGGGCTAACAATCCAGAAGATTTATGGTTTAATCTCTTCTCCTCTCTATGTATTTCCCTTTTTGTTGGGTTTTGTATGTATTTTACTTTGAAATCATGTATATTTGTCGCCCATGGCGTTATATAAAACTTGCTTTACAAATCTTTGTCGATTGTTGTCTTAGATTTTTGCTCTGTGCTAGGGATTTGAGTTGTTATAGACATATACTGCTTAGATTCTTATCTAGGGTGATTATATGTTAGTTTTTGAGCTCTAGAGATAGATTTAGAGCTGACATCTACTTGGGTACCAGAGCTTAATGCCTCTGTGTGGTTATGTTATACTGAGAGATCGTCATTGTGATTACACAGTTGTCTTCTGTGTTGTTGAGGAGGTAGAGAGATTATTTCCTTGGTGATACAATTGATCTCTCAATTTGGGTTAGAAATGACTTAGGTTGTGAGTGATACATAGTGACATTGATGAGTATTGTTAGGTTGAATGTAACTGGTCGGTAGATTTAAGTCTGTGATGAGTAGATTATATGCAGGATTGAAAAGTTCTTCCTTAGCTTTTTATTTTATTTACATTTATTTTTTGTTGATAACATTTTCTTTACAAACCAATTCAAACCAAACTCATAAACGCGAGAATTTGTAGAACAACAATTCAATAACCAATCCTTATGGACATGATACGATATAATCTATATTACCCGGTAAATTAATAACTTACTTTTTTATTTCCGCTATACCGCATCAATAAAATGGCAGCATTGTCAGTGATTGGTTCTTTTGTTTTTGCATCGCGATAATTCTTTTATTTTTGAGTTTTGCATATATCGTATATGTGATACAGTGGGAGAACTGACTTGAGGGTTTTGCGTTCGATCACAAATGTTGCGGTTAGCAAGAGTCTCCACCGACTTTTCTTTTATCCAAAAGGAAAGGTGAAAAAGCACAGGAAAGACTTTTGAGATTTATTTCTTGAGTTCGGGGGGTAGATTATGAAAAGGGAAGGTATTAACACCCTTTTCATCCATGGTTTTCCATGGCCTCTTAGTTACTTGCTAGATCACTTGCTTTTGTTTGAAATTATGCTTTGTGTGGTTTTTGAAAGTATTTTGTAAAGAGGCCATTGTTTAGGCAGTCTTTGTAATGATTCTTGTTGGTAAGAATGTATACAAAGATGTTTGATCTTTTAAAAATGTTTTCAAGTTTTGTAAGATGTTTTGAAAGTGTAAGTATTTGTTTTTGAAAATAGCAAGGATGTTTTGTTTGAAATGGAGCAAGTAATTAGGAGCAATCTACCTACTCAAATGTCGTTCTTGTTCATTTTCTTTTCCTTTGACATTGTTGTTTTACCATTGATTTGGTAAGCAAATCTATCTTTGGATGTAAACGGGACGAGCGTGGGTCATCGTATAACCATGATTAGCAATGTTGCAAGGTATCTTAGCATTATTTTTGAGGGACTAAGATCATTTGTAAGGCAACTTAGATAGCGTCATCGAGGGACTATGATCTTGTATTTGTTTGTTTTTGCTAAGATACCTTACATGCGTAATATGGCCATTTTGTATAAGGAAACCAAGTGGGATAACCCTAGGGGTGCTTGTGTGCAAGTGTATTATATTCATGCTTGATTTTGTCTTGAATTAGGGTTTACTATTTGGTTTTAGTCTTTCCATACAAACCCTAATTTACTAACATGTATATATGAAAGTGATAAATTATGGAATTTTAAAGTTACTACGCTATTACAACATTTGTGAATGAGGGTTGCAATAATATAAACCTAATTAATATATTACAACCAAATTGAATATGTACAAATAATTGAAAAAATATATAAAGTACAAATGCAAATGGAAAGAAATGATTTTTTTTGTTTGGATTTTTATATGAAAGAGGTTTTAACCTAAACCTAATTAGAGAAAAAACAATTAAATCAAAATTAAATTAACTTAAATTAATTAAGAAAAGAAAGTAATTAAGAAAATATTTTTGAATAAAACCCTAATTCTATTTAATTGATTAAAAGAAAATAAATTTAGAAAAAAAAGTATTTTTGTATTTTTGCCTTGAAAATAATGAATGGTGTTGTAAAATATTTTTGGCCTTTTTTATATTTAAATAAATATATTTAAATAAGTATAAAAGAAAATCAATAATAACCTAGTTTTAATTTAATTTACAAAATAATTAGTAAAGATAAATAAAGTATGATGAATAAAAATATTTTTTTTGTGTGAGAAAATATTTAAATTATGTCAAAACATAAATCTACTATTTTTATATTTTTTGTGATTTTTTTAGTATTTTAGAAAATATATTTAAAAGAAAAAATGAAATAAATAAATAAATGAAAACAAATGGGTCAGGGGATGCCAAAAGTAGGCAGGGAGGGTTAGCTAGCAAAAAAAAGACAAAGTCAGGCCCAAAGGGCCCAGCGCCTGCAAGCAAAATCAGAAAAATGTCAAAAAATGCAAAAATGTAAAAATGGTCACGCTGGGGCTTGAACCCGAGACCATGGGGTGAACAGGCGCGGGTTTTACCACTGGGGTGGCTATACATCCGTTTATATAAACAAAACCATAAATATGTAAGGCAAATCAAGTCCTGATGACTTCATCTTCAACCTCTAGCCGGTGTACCTGTAACTTCTTCATTTCTCAACAAAAATGGAAGATGGAAAAATGAAAGTTGTGGCATTCTTCCTCAAGAATCTAACCATGTAAATAACTAAATCTAAAAGTCAAAGATAAATGAGAATTTCTCTGGTCCTAATTTGAACCCTAAAAATTTCAGAAACTTAAACTCTAAATTCTCTAAGTTCATGCCATATAAATGCAAATTATGGATATGTACAGCTTTGTGGAAATGAGGTCTATATTTTATCTTCACAAATGCAAGCCTAATAATGCCTAAGTAATGAGATAGAAGTTCAAGAAAATACCTCAAAACTGGAAATCGTGAAATGCAAATGAGATTGTTTCAGGAAGTGTTGGTGATCAGGTTAGCTTCCTTGGACCTCTAGGAAGCTAATGCAATGGTTGGCTTGAGCTGAGGATGGCTGGAACGGCTGGAATGGCTCAAATGCTTGGACAATGGCTCTATCAATTATGTAAAAATTAAATTATTGAGTGATTAGAAAGTTTAAAGCCTGCAAAGCAAGATTTGTACAACATGCTTGAAGATTGGATCAAGTGTTCTTCACAAAATGGCTTGTAATTCAAGTTTGAAAACCCTAACTTATTGCCTTCGATTCTCCTTGATCAAGAATGATCTCAAGGAGTTCTTGGACATTTTAGGAAAGCTTTAAATGTTCTCTAAAACCCATATTTGAATTTCTTTTGAATATCCTCCTTGGAACTATGTGAAAAATTGCCATGAAGTTAGGTCAAAAATCTGCCTAACTAGGGCAAAATTTCACTAAGTCTTTTTTAGTTCATGAGCATGTATTCACAAAATTATAACTTAAGATACAAGCACTTTTGGAAAAGGTTGTGTGAAGCAAAGTTTTATATTTCATGGAGATCTACAACTTTCATGTTGGAAGTTTCATTTGAATCTTCTTGTATCATGGTGAAACAATTGCTCAAAGTTATGAAAAAATAAGAAATTTTCAACACTTAGAAAAATTTCTAAGTTTAGAAATTTTGACTTTTCAAAATGAAATCTTGATTTCTTGATTTCTTGATGAATAAATTTCCTATTTTTACATGTTTTGATGAATTGTGATCTTTGGCACTTGAATTTGACCAAAACGTCAAAGTTTGACTTTTTAGTATACAGTTGACTTTTGATCAGTTGACTGAAAAGTTCATCTATCAATCCAAAGGATTTGCAATGTCTTGAATCATGTCATTAGGTCAAAATAATGCAATTGGACTCTTGAGATCATGCCTTAAACCAATTGACCATTTTCTAGGTCAAAAATCAGAAATTGCCCTTTCCCAGACAAAACCCTAATTTTGACCATTTTGCCCTTTTGGAGATTTGATCAAATTCCTTGAGGAATTATGATCCAAACGATCAAATGATACATATGAGTCTAAAATGTTGATGTGGATACAAAATTATGAAGTTTGACTGTAAATTGGCCATGGTTGACTTTTTCCCCAATACAATTGATTTTTAGGTCAACTATTCAATTGACTGATCAAAAGTGTGATCCAAGGCTCGAAACTTGACATGAATAATCTTGGGGGTCCATAATGATCCATGCAAGTCATATGAAGCATTGATAGTTCAAAAATCCTTGTGCAAACTTAAACCCTAATTTTGGTCATCAGTGCATAAGGAGGTGTCTTGAGCTGATCAGACCCTAGTGCAGTCTTGAGCCCAATGAGATCTTGTGAGAAAATTCATGATAAGTGAGAGGGATAATTTTGGGGTACAACAGCTTCCCCTGTTTAATGTTCTTAAGCCTGAAGAGTTAGATTGGCATGTTTTTCTAGTCGTGACTCGGAGGTGGAATATGATTGGACACTAAAGTAACCAGAAATTTGCACTCGACGATTCGATGGTTGAGGGAATGGGCTTAAAGATGCCATTGGAGAGGTGATAGAAAGCTGTAGGAAATGGGCTTAAAGATGCCATCCAAAAGTGATTGTTTGTTTTGTAATTTGTAAGCTGAAAGAATGAGCATAAGAATGGCGTCTGTGTCTGGAGCGTATTTGAACTGTATCTGGGAGCTGATTTTGACTGATTATCATAATGGAATCCGTGTCTGGAGCGTATCTGAACTGTATCTGAAAGCTTGTTTTGAATGAGTGTTAGAATGGCATCCATGTCTGGAGCGTATCTGAACTATGTCTGAGAGTTGAATTTGAATGATTATCATAATGGAATCCGTTTCTGGAGCGTATTTGAGTTGTATCTGAAAGTTGAATCTGAATGAGTATCAGAATGGCATCCGTATATGGAGAGTATCTGAACTGTATCTGAAAGTTGAATCTGAATGAGTATCAGAATGGCGTCTGTATCTGGAGCGTATCTGAACTGTATCTGGAAGAGGCTCTGAATGAGTATCAGAATGGCGTCCGTATCTGGAGTGTATCTGAACTGTATCTGAAAGTTGAATCTGAATGAGTATCAGAATGGAGTCCGTATCTGGAGCGTATCTGAAAACTCTGAACATTGTTAATGGTAGCAGTTAATCTTATCCTGAAAAGGGTAAAACGTTAGCTAAAATGCAAATTCATGTTGCATGAAATGTATGATATAATGCATTCGATTTATCAATGTTTATGATATATGGATGCAATGTATGCGTATGTGAGCTAATTTGTTGTACTGTTGTTGGATTGGGGAAAATAAATCCCTGAATGCTACTGAGGATATGGAGTACAAGTCTTCATGTTGTGAAGTCTAAGTGTTGATGAGTTTCTTCTTAGAGAAATAAACTCTGTTGTAAGGGAAATGCCATGTACTTCTTGTAAAATCCTGTTTTGAAATCCTGAGAAAAGGAACGACTTCTACTAGGGATTGATAATTGTAAGCTCGTTCCGCCGGGAATTAAACTGCAAACGATGGGGGATTTATGGAAATAGTACAGAGAGATCTCTCTAACTCTTAAAGCCATCAGTGATTGTCTTTTATTTTGTTTATTTGTAAACAGTAATTATGTTCAAATGCATATGTTCAACAATGAACCATTGGACATTTTTGTAAACAAAACACAAGCGTAAAGAAAACAGATAGTTTTTACACTTTCAAAGGGGTATCTTTGTATTGACTTTGAGTAGGTATTTTTGTACAATGAGACGAGCATTCTAGTAGGAGAACGCCGTCGTAAAAAATGAAAATTTTGATACGAAGAAAAGATAGCTATGTGTAAAAATCCCACGGAATTCCCATTTTGCTATAGCCTTTGTATCTATGAGCATCTTGTCTATTTGTTGCCTCATCCGAAGATGATTGAATTAATCAGAACCTGAGTTTGTCAGGTTGTCCGTAAGGTGATCCAATAGGACATAGTCATATGCCTTAATTCCCTAACTTTTGCCTGGACTGTCCTTTTGGGTTTTCAGTCCACCGGGAAACTCTTTTTTGCCCAAGTCGCCCTTTCAGGTTTTCAACTTGCCGGGTGTACAGATTTTTTTTATTTATCCCTAATTTTTTCCCGAACCTTTTGGTTCACCGGGATGCCCTTGTTTTGCCTAGGTATGTCAACCTAGAGGGTCTCTTATGCGTATTATCTTTTTACTATGTCCGCGTTCGTAGGATGCGACAGGTCGTCACCATCCATGGTGGTCAAGATCATTGCTCCGCCATAGAATATGTTTTTGATTACAAATGGTCCTTCATAGGTAGGAGTCCATTTTCCCCTGGGATCACCTTGAGGCAGTATGATATGTTTGATTACCAGATCCCCAACTTGATACACTTAGCGTCTGACCTTCTTGTTGAAAGCCTTGATCATCCTTTTTTGATACATTTGACCATGGAAAACATCAGTAAGTCTCTTCTCATCAATCAAGTTCAGTTGATCAAGTCGATTCTGGATCCAATCGTATTCGTTCAACCCTACATCCTTCATAATTCTTAGAGAGGGGATCTGAACCTCAATAGGCAAGAAAACTTCCATGCCGTAAACCAGAGAATAGGGTGTTGCCCCGGTTGATGTGCGAGTTGTGGTACGATACCCGTGGAGAGCGACTGGTAACATCTCATGCCAGTCTTTCTATGTGACTGTCATTTTCTGTATGATCTTTTTAATGTTTTTATTTGCAGCTTCGACATCACCATTCATCTTCGGCCGATAAGGAGAAGAATTTTGATGTTGAATCTTGAATTTCTCGCATAATGCGGTGATCATAGTGTTGTTGATATTTGTACCATTGTCAATGATGATCCTTTCTGGGATACCGTACCAGAAAATGAGATTTTGTTTGATGAAACGGGCAACAACATTCTTGGTAACGGAAGCGAAGGAAGCTGCCTCTACCCACTTTGTAAAATAATCAATGGCCACTAAGATGAAGTGGTGTCCATTAGAGGCTGTCGGCTTGATTTCCCCAATCATGTCAATCCCCCACATAGCAAAGGGCCAAGGATCTGTCAATACATTCAGAGGAACCGGAGGTACATGCACCTTGTCAGCATAAATCTGACACTTATCGCAGGTTTGAGAGTGTTGATAGCAATTTGCTTACATGGTAGACCAGTAATAGCCTTCCCATAAGATTTGTTTTGCCATCGTATGCCCACTGGAATGGGTGCCAAAAGTTCCTTCATGAATTCAGCCATGATCCTTTCAGTTTCAACCTTATGTACGCACTGAAGTAACACAAAGTCATGATTGCGTTTGTACGGGATTCGATTACTAAGGAAAAATTTAGCAGAGAGTCTCCTTAAGAACTTCTTATCATTAATTGAAGCTCCTTCTGGATATTCTTGAGCCTCGAGATACTTATTAACTTTGTGAAACCAAGGTTAGTCCACTACTTCTTCAGTATTAATCTCGTGAAAGTGCACTGGTTCTTCCATTCATTCGATGGTGATCTGAGGAGCCTCGTTATCCCAATTAAGTTTAAACATAGATGACGTTATGGCTAGAGCGTCTGCTAGCTGATTTTCTTCTCGCGGGAAATGCTCGAAGGTAATCTTTTCAAAATTTGGTAGCAATGTTAAAACATGTTCTTTGTAAGGGATAAGGTTTGGGTGTTTGATGTCCCATTCCCCTTTGATCTGACTGATAACCAAAGCTGAATCTCCGAATGCATCCAAGGATTTGATCCCCAAGTCTATGGCAGCTTTGAGACCAAAGATGCATGCTTTGTATTCTACCATGTTGTTTGTACAATTGAAGGAAAGTCTGACAGTAAAGGGAGTATGACACCCTTCTGGAGATATGAGTACAACACCAATACCATTTCCAAGTGTGTTGGATGCCCCATCAAAGAATAGGGTCCATCGGGATCCTTGTTCAAGTCCTTCATATGGCCTGAATTCTTTACAGTTGTTTACCGTCATGATGTCTTCATTCGAAAATTCAAACTTCATGGACTGGTAGTCTTATACAGCTTGGTGAGCATGGTGATCAGCTAGTACACTGCCCTTTATAGCTTTCTGGGTAGTATATTGTATGTCGTACTCTGTTAGGATCATCTGCCATCTCGCTATTCTCACATAAAGAGTGAGCTTCTCGAAGATGTATTTTATCAGATCCATTTTAGATATCAACAAGGTAGTATGAGTCAGCATATACTGTCTTAGCCGGCGAGCAGCCCATGCCAGAGCACAACAAGTTTTCTCGAGCAGTGAATATCTGGTTTCACAGTCGGTAAACTTTTTGCTCAAGTAATAAGAAGCATGCTCTTTTTGGCCAGACTCATCATGCTGCCCCAAAACATACCCCATTGAGTTTTCTAAAACAGTCAGATACATGATCAACGGTCTTCCCTCGACTGGTGGCATCAACACAGAAGGCTCTTGTAAGTATTATTTTATTATGTCAAAAGAAACTTGGCACTCGTCATTCCATTTGACTACCTGATCTTTCTTCAACAATTTGAAGATTGTTTTACAAGTAGCTGTCAGGTGAGAGATGAATCTGGAAATATATTTCAAGGGTCCTAAGAACCCTCTGACTTCCTTCTCAGTACAAGGAGCAGGCATCTCTTGTATTTCTTTTACCTTGGTAGGATCTACTTTAATACCTTTTTTGCTGACGATAAAGCCTAGGAGTTTACCAGACCGTACCCCAAATGTGCATTTGTTTGGATTCAACCTCAGTTTATACTTCTTCAATCTCACAAACAGTTTTTGTAAGTGATCAAGATGCTCTTCTTCTGTTTGAGATCTGGCTATCATGTCGTCCACATAGACCTCTATTTCGTGATGTATCTTGTCGTGAAATAGAGCTACCATGGCACGTTGATAGGTTGCCCCAGCATTCTTCAGTCCGAATGGCATCACCTTATAGCAGAAAGTTCCCCACTGCGTGACAAACGTTGTTTTCTCCATGTCCTCAGGTGCCATTTTGATTTGGTTGTATCCTGAGAAACTGTCCATGAAGGAAAACACTTTGTGTTGTGCCGTATTGTCAACTAGAATATCAATATGGGGGAGTGGAAAATCATCCTTAGGGCTTGCCCTATTCAAATCTCTGTAGTCCACACACATTCTCACTTTGTCGTCCTTTTTGGGCATGGGAACAACATTGCAACCCATTGGGGATAAGAGGTGACAGCCAAGAATCCATCGTTGAATTGCTTCATGACTTCTGCTTTAATCTTTTCTGACATATAAGGCCTCATGCGGCGAACTTTTTGTTTTACTGGCGGACAATCCTCTCTTGTAGGCAGACAATGTACCACAATATCTGCATCAAGTCCTCGCATGTCTTCATACGACCAGGCAAAGACTTCGACATAATTATGTAACAATTGAATCAGACGCTCCTTGATACTGGGTTCCAGATTGGCACCCACCTTGACCTCTTTTTTGTCTTCTTCGGTACCTAGGTTGATTGTATCCATGGGTTCCTCGTGAGGTTGAATGGTTCTCTCTTCTTGTTGTAGTAGTCTGGCAAATTCTCCTGGTACTTCACAATCTTCCTCACCTTCGTCTTCGGCTTGGTAGATTAGATTCTCAGAGTCACAAAAGGCCATAGCAGTATTGTTACCCATGGGATCCCGAATGGATGTATACCTGCATTGTGAGTGTGAGTGTGTGTAAGGGTATAGTTATCCTTGAAATAAATAAAAATGTAAGAAGAAAAACAATGAGCACAAAAGTTTGTATGCGAAAACGTCCATGATTCATTGATGTCATATGAAAATGAGATAATAACCCTTACAAATGGACCATTGTGCCTCGGGTAAGACACAAGGTTTTAAGAGTGCGAATTGTTTTAATATTACAGATCCAACAAAATGTAAAGACAAATTACTGTGGGATAAAAGTGATCGGGACAAATTCTCTAGCATCCCAGTTGTTGAGCCCTCCACTGACAGTCGGAAATATCCAATCCTACACGTCATAACTATTTTCATCTCCTTCTACAGTGTTGACTTCACAGTTGTTGATATTTAGAGGTGGTCCTCCGGCGCGAGCGTGGCGTACAGCCTTCTGAGCACTTGAAGTGAAACCCATGCCAAACTTGTCAGACTTATACGGGATATCCGGGAGTTGTCCCCAGATAATGCACCCGCCTTCTTCTACCACTGCTTTGGCATCCTTCAAGGAGGACATCCGGAGTGGAGGCCTTGTAATCTTGGGAACATCCTTGGTCACCGCCACATCTTACGGGACCTCTTCAAAGTCTTGGAATGGAGTTTCAATAAATTCACCATCTAATTCCATATATCTGAAGGAATTGAGATGGCTGATCATATACTCCTCTTCTCCATGAACAGTGATAATCTTCCCTTGAATTGGATATTTCAGCATTTGGTGCAACATAGAAGTGACAGCGCCAGCATTGTGAATCCATGGTCGACCTAGCAAGCAGGAATATGAGGGACGAATATCCATTATGTAAAAAGTTGAATCAAATGTTTGTGTTCCAACTTTTATGGGAATGTCTACCTCCCCATGTACCATCCTTTTCGAGCCGTCAAAAGCCCTTACTACTATGTTACTTGGCTTTAATGCCAATCCCTCACAATCAAGCCTATCAAGAGCTTTTTTAGGCAATACATTCAGAGATGAGCCAGTGTCCACTAAAACATGAGCCAAGGTTGTGCCCCTATATTCAACTGAGACATGCAATGCCTCATTATGCTTCCTTCCTCTCGGTGTTAAATCAGCATCTGAAAAATCTAGACCATTATTTGCAGTCAAGCTGGCTACGCAGTCTTGAAACAGATCGGCAGATGTCTCTTGGGGGACATGGGCAGTTTTCAGGAATTTTACCAAGGCTTTTGCATGCGCCTCGGAACATAGTAGTAATGCCAGCATGGAAATTTTAGAGGGAGTTTGCCCCAGTTGTTCAACTACATCGTAGTCGCTTCTTTTTATGATCTTCAGAATTTCCCCCATCTCTTTCCAGGAGGTCTCAGGGATAGCCAATGACTGAGCCTTCGTCCGGACAGGCTCAATCAGAATATTTTTACCTCGAGTCTCAGTTAACTCGACAGCAGGAGTGTCAGTAGGAATGATAACAGGGGTTGTAACAGCTTTGTCAGTTGGAGTATTATTGGAGATGATTGTAGGAGTGGGAACAGCTTTTGGGGGAGTAATAGCAGGAATGATTACGGGTCCAGAAACTGCTTTTGGGGGAGCAATTTCTAAAGAGAATATCCTTCTGCTTCGGGAAATCTTGCTAGTTCATGCAATATTACTGATGTCAGAGTCCACTTTCTCAGAACTTGAATCTTCGGCGGCTGGCCAGTCCTGCTTGATACCATGGTAGTCGACATCCCCTCCATAATTCCATGGTACGTTCTTGTTTGACAAATATGGGACTGGTCCAGGCATTGTAATTATTAAACGAGTTGCTTTCGGAACTGATGTAATTATAACGGGTCTTTTGGTGGAGACCTTGGAATAATTGGCGGGAATGGTAATGATAGAAATATCTTCAAAAGGAATATGTGGAATAGAAGTCTTTTCAACAAAATTTCTTTGTTATCTATTAGGCACTGAACGCCTGCTTTCAACAAAGGACAGCTGGTTGGTGAGGACAAACAGAAATGGAAAACTTCATCACAGCCTGAGAACACACTGGTATTCAACAAGTTCATTTTAATAGTCAGAAGTGGGGTCATAAGTTCATCAACTGAAATAACATACAATCCTTCTTAAATGGCATTGGTATTATGGTCATGTCTGAGCATAGGGGTAGAAATGACATTTGGCTTTTCGGGTGCATCAAATTCAATCTCTTTTGCTTCAATGAGGTCTTGTATTTTGTTCTTTAAAGCCCAACAGTTATTAGTGTCATGGCCGGAACTTTAAGAGTGATATGCGCAACGGGCATTGGGATGATAGTGAGGAGATGTTGTGTTGGGGTTTTTTGGAGCTTCTTTCAAGGTTACCAAATTGGATCTTAGTAGATGCGGTAATACCTGAGATGGGGTCATATTAATTCTGGTGAATTGTCTGACTAGTCTTTCCATCCTTGGTTGGTTGTTTCTTTGCTGATCAGGTGCAGGTTTAGGAATCATAACAACCCCCACCATTGGACGGCGTTTGGCCCTATCTTGATTTCTTTAAGGATAAACAACAACCACTTCTTTCTTTCCGATAAATGGCTTCCTTATGGCAGCAGAGGAAGATGTATCTTTCTAAATCTTTCCACTCTTTATACTGACTTCTACCCTTTCTTCGGTCAATATTAGTTCAGTAAAACCTGCAGATGAACTTCCAATTAAATGATTAAAGAAGGGACCAGACAAGGTGCCCAAGAGCATGTCTACTAACTCTCTCTATGATAGAGGGGGTTGAACTCTTCCATCTAAGTCTCTCCATTTTTGCGCATAGTCCTTGAAACCTTCATTGGAAAATATGGCCATACTTTGGAGTTGAGTACGGGTAGGCGCAAGATCAACATTGTATTAGTATTGTTTGTAGAAGGCTGCAACAAGATCTTCCCAATTATGAACGTTGGCTCTTTCTAGTTGGTAAAACCAGTCAAGTTGAGTTCCAGACAAACTGTCTTGGAAGAAATGTATCCATAAGTCTTTGTCAGCGGTATGGGGTTGGATTTTCCTTACATAGGATTAGAGATGCATTCTAGGGCACGAGATTCCATCATACTTGGCGAACACAGGTGCTTTGAATTTTGGAGGAATGACAATCCTCGATACTAACCCCAATTCCTCAAAGTCCAAACCAGGCACTTTTTGGATTTCCATCGCACTCAACCGCTCTTCGAGATGTTTATACTTGTCATCAGCTGGAGGGTATTGTTCTTCAGAATAGTCTTCTTCTTCCTCTTCCTCTTCTGATTCTGACGGGACAACTGTTTCCTTGCCTTTCCCATCTTGGTTGTCTCTTTCACTAGATGTCGTTGCAAAGTCTAAGGTCCTTCTTGTCTGCCCATGAAATCTTCTTCCCATGTTTAGGACTCTGGTTACCTTTTTTGTTTTCTTTTTCCTCTCCTCAGCTAGCTAAGTCTTCAACTTTTCTTGTCCCTTGGCTAGGGTCAAGAGCAACTGTTGAAACTGTGTATTCTGAGCTTGGAGGTCCTTCACTGTTTGCTCGAGATCCATCTTACTTAAATAAACAGTAGAGAGATGGGGAGACATGTTGCAAAAGACCTGCTTATGTTATGATGAATGGTATATACATATGTAATTATTTCAAGGATTTTAAGATTCAAATTTGTTTTAGACAAAAAGGAAACACACGTTATATTAATAAATTAAAGCTTGAGTACATTAATGCTCCTTGGGCAAAATAATACAAAAACTCTAAGATAGAAAGGTAGTACGCATCCTCTTTGGTGCAATGTAGGCATTGAGAGTCTGTTCCTCATGAAGTATCCTAGTGAGTTCCAAAACCTTCTTCTCGCTTGCGTAGAATTGGGCTTCAAAAGTATCTCTCTCCCCCTTGAGTTGTATATAATATCTTTGTAGATATTCAAGAGAGGTGGGCATATCAAGATGTAGGATAGTGTATGGAACATCTCCTTCCATAATAGGCTCAATGATTACCGGGAGAATGAAGGGGTAAGGCATCATAAGACTCTGAGCACGAGTTCGTACCCATTTGAAGTAAGGCTCAAGAGGGATGGAATTTTTATGCCCCAAAGTCTTGCTATCCACCTTGTTTAACATCTTCCAAGCTCGGATAAATCTCTGGCGAAGACCTTGATCGTCGTTGTCGTAGTCAAATACCAAACCTTGAATCAACATCTCGTGCGGGCCATCCTTTCGGGCGTAACCAAACTGTCTTAAGGCTAAACATGGGTTGTAGGTGATACCTCCTCTAATTCCAAGTAAAGGAACATTATGGAATTCTCCACAATGGTCAACAATGATAACATTCTCTTTGGATCGGGAGCACCAATGGATGTCTGAATGTCTGAGCGTCATCAACCTTTGTGACCACCTTGAGCCTTGCTCATTCTTTAATACAAATTGGGGAAGATGAGAAATAAACCATCTTTCCAAGAGAGGAGTGCAACATATAAGGACACATCTTTTCCTCATTGTGCGAGTGTGAAAAGAGTGTAGGATATCTCCTAGTAATTCAGGTACTAGGTTGCGAGATATGAAGATTTTGACGGCGTTGACATCTATGAGTTGGTCAGGATTTGGAAACAAAACCATCCCATAGATGAGGAGAGCCACAATTTCCTCGAATGCTTGCAAGTCCAATGAATTCCAATAGCTTTGGGCTTTCTCAAGCAGGAACTTTTCTAAGAAACCTTTGACACCACTCCTTGTATCCCAATGGGTTGTGATATCAGATGAGTGCAAGTGTAGAGCTTGAGCAATCTCTTCTGGCTTTGGGTCTCTTTCCGTACCGTTGAAAGGTAGTTGACTGAGAATGGGAGTCCTCAAGAGTTGGGAGAATTCTTTCAAAGTGGGCACAAGTTGATAGTCGGGAAATGTGAAGCAATGGTGTAAAGGATCAAAGAACTAAAAAAGCACCTTCATCATATCCTCATCTGTGTTGGAGGTGACCAAGTTGAGTAGGCGACCATGTCTCTCGGTAAATGGAGAGTTTTCAGGAATCCTCGAAGCTAGCTCCTTAAGTTTTGGAGGGATCCTCACAATGTTGACTTGAATAGTTTTCCTACAAAGTGAATCCATATCCTACAAAACAAGAACAAAGATGAATCTGAAAATCCTTGAAATGGTTAGTGGATGTATATGATGTTTATGATGTTATGTACAAGTATGCATATACAAACAAAGCAAACAAATCCTTAGTTTTAGGCTTGCATGGAGTTTTATAGGTAAGTACCCTCTTGAAGTTTAGTTGGCTCAAACTTGTCCTAGTAATAGTAACCGGGTTCTAAGGAGCTCAATATCATTGGTTTGTTTCCTTGGTCATTGTTTTAGCACAAGCCTCTTTAATGGCGACCGAAATATCCCAAGAAACCAAACCTCAATGAGTGTAGTATCGAGTATCTACCAACTTTGGACTGCACCAAAGTCGGTCATCTCACTACATCCTAAAGGCCAAGTTGGTCAAGTAAAGGTTCTAAGAGTTCATTTGTGCTTCATGACATCACTCAGCAGCCCCATATTCTCTTTGATTAACTCAAAGGCTACAGGTACCCACAAATATGTGGCACTAACGTAGCTATTGCTTAGACCATGTCGGTATACCCCGCACAGTTTCCACAACGTATTGCTACTTACCTATAATGTATCCCAAATCTGGGTAGAGGATTCAAACCCAAACAAAGAACCATAATGTAAAGCATACAAGTCAAACAATATAAGCAAGTAAATATGATCTAACCCTAAGGTAACCCCACTTTTATAATTTTCCCTAGCAGAGTCGCCAGTTCTGTGATACGGTGAGAGAACTGACTTAAGGGTTTTGCGTTCGATTGCAAATGTTGCGGTTAGAAAGATTCGCCACCGACTTTTCTTTTATCCAAAAGGAAAGGTGAAAAAGCACAGGAAAGACCTTTGAGATTTATTTCTTGAGTTCGGGGGGTAGTGTGATGCGGTGGGAGAACTGACTTGATTGTTTTGCGTTTGATTGCAAATGTTGCGGTTAGCAAGAGTCACCACTGACTTTTATTTTATCCAAAAGGAAAGGTGAAAAGCACAGGAACGACCTTTAAGAATTGTTTCTTGAGTTCGGGGGGTATATTATGAAAAGGGAAGGTATTAGCACCCTTTTCATCCATGGTTTCCCATGGGCTCTTAGTTACTTGCTAGATCACTTGCTTTTGTTTTGAAATATGCTTTGTGATATGGGTTTTGAAAGTATTTTGAAAATGTGACTTTGTAATGATTCTCGTCTCTATAAGAATACATACAAAGTGTTGTTTCGAAAATAGTTTAAAAAGATGTTTGTGAGATGTGTCTTTTGAAAGTGATTTTTGAAAATGTTTTTCTTTGTAACGGCTCTCGTTTCTATAAGAACGCGTACAAAGTGTTGTCTTTTGAAAATATTTCAAATGAAAGTGTTGGTGGGAAAATGTTTTGTTGTGAGCAAGCGAGCAACTAGGAGCGAATATACCTACTCAAACGGTCTTAGATGTTCTTTTCCTCCTCCTTTAGACGTTTCTATCTTACCATTGTTTTGGTAAGAAGCCCCATCGTTGGATGTTTGAGGGACGTGTGCGGAACATTTGTATAGTCATAGAAGTCAACCCATGGAACATTTTAGCAATGTCGTTTTAGGGGCTAGATCGTTTATCGAAGGCAACATCTAGGGTCATCGAGGGACTACGATCTTTTATCGAGGGTCTTTTGCTAAAAATGCCCATGTTCGAGGGACATGACTATTTTTCCGATAGGCAACAAAGTAAGATTACCCTAAGGGTGCATGTGTGCAAAGTGTGTTTGATTGCATGCATTTAGTCTTGCTTTTTAGGTTGTCTATTTGTTGTTTTCATGTCTTGCCATACACGCCTTAATTACTAGCATTTATATTTGAAAGCGATAAATTGTGTAAAATGTAAAGTCCTACGCTATTACAATATTTTAGGGATGGGGGTACATATTTACAAATAGGGGTTGCAAATAAAATTAAATCCTAAGTTATTATTACATCCATATTGAAATGTACAATATAAGAAAGAAAAAGGGCTTGTTTAGAAAATGGTTTTTTATCTTAATGAAAAAGAAATAAATTAATAAAAGAAAAATATTTTTATGTCTTTTTATGTTAATATTTAAAAATGATGAAAAGGAAAATAAATGAAAGATATAAACAGCGTGCTGCTGCAAGAAAAACAACAAGGATCAAAAGTTCTGAAGCCAGACGCGTGATGACACAGAAAGGAACGTCAGTGGAATCAGAAGTTCTGGATTGGCACACTCTGAGGTCCTGCAAGACACGTTAGAGGGAAAACACAGAAGTTCTGGGTTTCTATGTGCTGAACTTATGAGTGTTAGAACAGTGAGAAACTCTTAGAAATTCTGTGCGTGTTAAAACAGTAAGTGGAAACATCAGAAGTTCTGTATTGGGCTAAGCCAGTCAGTGAACATCAGCAGTTCAGTGCATTATCAGCATGTAAGAATCAGAAGTTCAGTTTGTGTTAACAGTGAGAAAAATCATAGAAGTTATGTATGTTAAAACAGCGAGGAGAACTCAGAAGTTTTGTGTTGTGCTAAAACTGTGAGTGAACATCATAAGTTTTATGCAATTTATTCAGTTCTTATTAAACAGCAAATCAGAAGGATAACAACACAACTGTTTATAGAAGTTCTAATCCTAAATCTGAGTCTAGCCTTAATCAAGAAGCTCTTATCCACAGTTTTTCTACTTATGCAATGATGTGGACAACATTAATTGTGATATTTACATATTAATGATGTTCTGAATGAAAAAAAATGCAAAGTCAGAAAGACTTACCTTGAATCCGAAGTGTGGGCTTGGAGCTTTGAGTTGCTGCCTTCAGATGTTCTGATGTCAGCGAGAGTAACAGAACAGTGGTTATGTTCTTTGATCCAAAAGGAAGAACAAAGGTTTTGTTTTCTGTTTGGGAAATCTGGATTTTTTATGAAGGTTTCACAACTTCCATTTCTCTCTTTTGGCCAATCTCTCTCCAAAAGCCAGCCCCATGCAAGTGTGATGGAGCAACTTATTTATATGTGAATTTGTTGTGGTTTTGGGGGGAAAAACAAATGGGATTTAAACTTTTTTGGCACACTGTTCCATTGCTTTTTTATCATAGCTTTTTGTATTTGGTGCAAATATAGGATTTGGGAGAATGCAGGCGTGGACTGGATTAACTGCTGGTTGAGTATTATACTGTAGCAGTGCAGTAGGTTGTTTAAACGAGGTCTTGGGATTTGGTGATGTTATGATCGTAAAATATCAGAAACATAACCTCCAAATGCTGAAGGGGCATGTTCTGACCGGAGAACATTGCTTCCATATGTTCTGATTGAAGTGTCATGTTCTGAACCGTGTTTGCAACTTCTGACTGCACTTGCGTAGAGGCTGGCTCAGAAGTTCTGAAGTATCATACTAAGGGGCATGTTCTGAACGGTGTTTGCAACTTCTGACTGCACTTGCGCAGAGGCTGGCTCAGAAGATCTGAAGTATCATACTTAGAAAATTTTATAAATGTTTAGAAATTTGATTCTTTTTCAAAGTAACTTCTAACTTCTGATTTTTGATGAACCAATTTCATGCCTTGATGAAATATGATTTTTGGAACTTGATTTTTTGATCCAAAAGTCAAAGTTTGACTTTTTAGTGTGTAAATGACCATTTTTCCCTTGTGAATGACTTTCTTGGAAAATTTGTAATTCAAGGCTTGAATTTGGATGGAAGTAAACCTAAGGGTCCAGGTTGATCCTTTAAGAAATGAGAGAGTAAATTTTGGGGTACAACAGCTGCCCCTGTTTAATCTTCTTACACCTGGAGAGTTAGATTGGTAAATATGACATTCGTGACTTGAAGGTGGAAGATGATTGAACACTAGAGTGCCTAGAAATTTACACTCGAAGATGTGTTAGTTGATTATATGGGGAATGGGCTTAAAGATGCCATTCAGAGGCGATTGTTGAATTGTATTTAAGAGGGAATCTGAATGAGTATCAGAATGGAATCCGTGTCTGGAGCGTATCTGAATTGTATAAGGTTGCTTGATGATGAGTCGGTGTAAAACTTCATCTGGAACTTCCTGAGAAGGAACCTGGGTAGGATTACTTCATGATGAGTCAGTGTGAAACTGCATCTTGGAAATAGGAGGAACCTGTGGAGGGTTACTTCGAGATGAAATCCTGGATAGTAGGGCTTGGTGAAGGAACCTGGGTAGTAGAGTTACTTCGAGATGAAAGCTTGGATAATAGGGCTTGGGGAAGGAACCAAGGTAGTAGGGTTACTTCGAGATGAAAGCCTGGATAGTAGGGCTTGGGGAAGGAACCTAGGTAGTAGGGTTACTTCGAGATGAAAGCCTGGATAGTAGGGCTTGGGGAAGGAACCTAGGTAGTAGGGTTACTTCGAGATGAAAGCCTGGATAGTAGGGCTTGGGGAAGGAACTTGGGTAGTACGATTACTTCGAGATGGAAGTGTAGATTAGTTGACCCATTTGGTTTCGGGAACTGAGTTTCCGTTAAGTCTTCTGTAGATGTAATTTGTATAACTTCTGGATTGTTGAAGCTAATCCTCTTTTCCTTAAAGGATATCAGGGTTAGTTATATGTGATGCATGAAATGCAGGGTGAGATGATGTTCTCAAAATAAATGAGATTATGTTGCGCATGGTATGTATGTGTATGTCATGATGTATGTTCATGAAATGCTATGGAGGTATGCTCATGTCTAGGAAAATAAATCCCTGACTGTTACTAGAGATTTGTAAATATTCTATCGAGAAGAGATGCTGGAGAATAACTCAGTGGGGACCAAACTTAGGGGGAAGAGATACTCTGTTGGTAGACCTGCTGATCTAGAGGAAATAAACTCAGCTGGGGATGAAATTTACTGACTCGCCCGCGATTATGAACCTCGGTTGGGGATAGTGGATGGAAATGACTGTGCTAGAGATTTATTCCTTTGCTGTTTGTGAATATTTTTCCAAGGAGAGACCTTGTATGAGAGTAACTCTGCGGGAGGAATGACTCTGTTGGAAGGTGGACTTCCGTAGCTGAAGTAACAAGCTCTGTTGGGGATTGAGCTTTCGTACCTAGAGAAATAGGCCCTACTTGGGGAGATGAAAATTTATGATGATCCGCTCCCAATTATGATGTTCGACTGGGGGACATAGGTGTCATGTTTCTGGACGACCCTGACTAGGGAGATTACTTCCCGTTTTTAGAGAACTGATGTTAATGCTTTGATTACCTCTACTATATGGGGAGTACAGATGTTACAAGGTCACATGTACTGACGACTGTGCTCCAAAGCTATCTCTGCCCTGGTACCTTCTGGATAGCGTAACTGTAGGGTTTTAACATTTTTTTTGGTCCCTGTTTCTAAAATCATGAGCAACTGCCTTTCTTTTTCCTACGCAAATGTTTGTGAACAGTAATCATATTCAAATGCATATGTCAAGAATAAATCATTGGACGTTCTTGCAAAACAAAACAAAAAAACAAATTGAAGTTTCTTGTGAAAATGACTTGTATTGATTTTTGAAGTTGGCCTGTAATAGGCGTTTTGTACAAAGTGGTTGACGTCCTAGTAGGAGAACGCCGCTGAAAGATAGAATTTATACAATTTGTGTAAAAGAAAGAAAAACAGCTATGTGAAACAACCCCATTGGGTTCCAACTCTACTATTGCCTTTATATCTTCAAGTGTCTAATCACTTTGCTACTTGACCAAAAGTTGATCAGATTGATTGGTGTTGTCTGAGCTTGATAGTGGATACCGAAGTCTGGTCGCAAGATGATCCAGTGAGACATAGTGATATGCTTCAATCCCTAACTTTTGCCTGGATTTCCCTTTCGGGTTTTCAATCCGCCGGGATCCTCTTTTTTCCCAAGCCTCCCTTTCGGGTTTTCGACTTGCCGGGTGTACAGTTTTTTTTCTTCATTTTTATCCCTTACTTTTGCCCGAACCCTTTTGGTTCGCCGGGAAGCCCTTATTTTTGCCTAGGCCAGTCGACCTAGCGGGTCTTTGATTATGCGTAGTATCTTTTCATTATGTCTGCATTGACAGGGTGATGAAGTTCGTCACCATCCATGGTGGTTAGAATCATAGCTCCTCCCGAGAAAATGTTCTTAACCACAAATGGCCCTTCGTACGTGGGAGTCCATTTTCCCCTGGGATCACCTTGCGGCAGTATGATGCGTTTGATCACCAGATCCCCGACTTGATATTCTTAACGCCTGACTTTCTTGTTAAAAGCCCTGATTATTCGCTTTTGATACGTCTGACCATGGCAGATAGCAGTGATTCTCTTTTCATCGATTAGATTTAACTGATCAAGTCGGGTTCGGATCCATTCGTCTTTGTTCAAACCCGCATCCTTCATAATCCTGAGAGAAGGTATCTGGACTTCGATGGGTAGGACTGCCTCCATACCATAAACCAGAGAGTAGGGTGTTTCCCCTGTCGATGTCCGTGCTGAGGTACGGTACCCATGAAGAGCGAACGGTAAGATCTCATGCCAGTCTTTATATGTCACCGTCATCTTCTGTACAATCTTCTTGATGTTCTTGTTAGCAGCTTCAACAACCCCATTCATCTTTGGCCGGTAGGGAGAAGAGTTATGATGTTGTATCTTGAATTGTTTATAGAGCTCGGTGATCACTGTGTTGTTGAGATTCGTACTATTGTCAGTAATAATTCTCCCTGGTACACCATATCGACATATCAGACTGTGTCAGATAAACCGCGCTACGACATTCTTAGTAACTGTGGCAAAGGAATCCGCCTCAACCCAATTCGTGAAGTAATCGATGGCTACTAAGATGAAGCAGTGCCCATTGGAAGCGGTGGGCCTTATTTCTCCGATCATGTCAATGCCCCACATTGCAAAGGGCCACGGAGTTGTCAAAACATTTAAGGGGACCGGAGGCACGTGCACCTTATCAGCGTAAATTTGGCACTTATGACAAGTTCGAGAGTGCTGATAACAATTGGCTTCCATAGTGGACCAGTAATATCCTGTTCGTAGGATCTTCTTAGCCATGGTGTGTCCACTAGAATGGGTTCCGAAGGTGCCTTCGTGTAGATCTATCATGATCCTTTCTGCTTCGCTCTTGTCCACACGCCGTAGAAGTGTGGAGTCATGGTTGCGTTTGTAGAGGATTCCATTATTGAGGAAGAACTTTGCAGCAAACCTTCTTAGGAATTTCTTATCATTGACAGATGCCCCTTCGAGATACTTTTGAGCTTCGAGATACCTTTTGACTTCGTGAAACCAGGGTTTTTCTGCCACTTCCTCGGTATCGATTTCACAGCAGTGTGCTGGTTCATCTAACCTCTCAATGGTGATTCGGGGAGCTTCGTTGTCCAACCTAACTTTGAACATGGAAGACATGGTAGCTAGCGCGTCCGCTAACTGATTCACCTCTCGTGGGAAATGTTCAAAAGTTACCTCCTTAAAGTGTGGAAGCAATGTCAGTACGTGCTCTTTGTATGGGATGAGGTTTGGATGCTTCGTATCCCATTCGCCTTTGATCTGACTTATCACCAAGGCTGAATCCTCGAAGACATTTAGGAACTTGATTCTAAGGTCAATAACGGCTTTGAGACCCATGATGCAGGCTTCATACTCTGCCATGTTATTGGTGCAATTGAAACATAATCGGATAGTGAACGGAGTATGACAGCCCTCGGGAGATATGATCACAGCGCCAATGCCGTTACCCAATGCGTTTGAGGCTCCATCAAAATACATAGACCATCGGGATCCCTCCTCGGGTCCTTCGCCCGGTCCAGGTTCTTCGTAGTCAGTTACCAGCATAATGTTCTCATCCGAGAACTCGAATTCATGGACTGGTACCAAATGATCAGCCAATACACCCCCCTTGATTGCTTTCTGGGTTGTATATTGTATATCGTATTCATTTAAGATCATCTTCCACCTTACTATCCTTCCGGAGTGAGCGGGCTTCTCTAAAATGTACTTGATCGGATCCATCTTTGATATCAACAAGGTAGTGTGAGTCAGCATATACTGTCTCAGTCGGCGAGCAGCCCATGCCAAAGCGCAGCAAGTTTTCTCGAGCAATGAGTATCGTGTCTCAAAGTCGGTAAACTTTTTGCTAAGGTAGTATATTGCATGCTCTTTTCGACCAGACTCATCATGTTGTCCCAGCACACACCCCATTGAATTGTCTAGCACTATTAAGTATTATATTAAAGGTCTTCCTTCAACCGGAGGCATCAGAATTAGCGGTTCTTGAAGATATTCTTTGATCCTTTCGAAAGCAGTCTAGCATTCGTCATTCCACTTTACCACTTGATCTTTCTTTAGAAGCTTGAAGATTGGCTCACAAGTAGCAGTCATATGTGAAATGAACCAGGCGATATAATTCAAGCGTCCCAAGAAACCTCTAACTTCATTCTCGGTACGGGGAGTTGGCATCTCTTGTATGGCCTTTACCTTTTAGGGGTCTACCTGAATACATTTTTCACTGACGATGAAACCCAGAAGCTTACCAGACCTTACCCCGAAGGTGAACTTGTTCGGATTCAACCTTAGCTTATATATCTTCAACCTGTCGAACAACTTTTGTAGATGATCGAGATGTTCCTCTTTGGTTTGAGACCTGGATATCATGTCATCAACATAAACCTCGATCTCGTGGTGAATCATATCGTGGAACAAAGCGACCATGGCTTGTTGATAGGTTGCCCCAACATTCTTTAAACCAAAAGGAATCACCTTGTAACAGAAGGTGCCCCATTGTGTGACGAAGGTTGTCTTCTCCATGTCTTCAGGAGCCATCTTGATCTGGTTGTAGCCAGAGAAACCATCCATGAAGGAGAAGATTTTGTGTTGCACAGTGCTGTCAACCAGAACATCAATGTGGGGAAGTGGGAAGTCATCCTTGGGGATTACCCTGTTCATATCTCTGTAATCCACACACATCTGCACCTTGCCGTCCTTCTTAGGTACCGGAACGACGTTGGCAACCCACTGCGGGTAAGAAGTGACAGCTAAGAATCCTGCATCGAATTGCTCCATGACCTCTGCCTTGATCTTCTCTGACATTTAGGGACGCATACGACGGACCTTCTGTTTAATCGAAGGACAATCTTCTTTAGTTAGCAGGCGATGTACCACAATATTAGTGTCCAAACCATGCATGTCTTCATAGGACCAGGCGAAGATCTCAACATAGCTGTGTAGTATCTGTATCAACCTCTGTTTGACGCTAAGCCCCAAATTTGCACCTATTTTAACCTCTTTTCTGTCTTCCTCAGTACCCAAATTCACTGTCTCAACCGGCTCTTCATGAGGTTGTATGGCCTTTTCTTCCTGTAGTAGTAGCCTAGCAAGTTCTCTAGGTACCTCACAATCGTCCTCACCTTCGTCCTCGGCTTGGTTGATCGGATTTTCGAAGTCATAACTGGAAATAGCAGAGATGTTATCAATGGGATCCAGAGTGGATATGGATCTGCAGTATGATACGTGAGTGTGTGTAAGAGCATAGTTATATTGATAAAGTAAAGGCAGAAAAGAAAAACAGAGAGCACAAAATTTGTATGCAAAGAACGTCCAATGCTTCATTGATGAAATATGAGATGGCATATAATAACCCTCACAGATAGAGCCATCGTGCCTCGGGTAAGACACAAGGGCAAAAAAAATTTTAAAATTGTTCATTACAAACAAGTAAGACAATTACTACGGAATAAAAGAAACTGGAACAAAATCTCTAGCCGTCCAGTTATTCGGTCCACCATTGGCAGTCGGGTAGATCCAGCTGTCGATGTTAGGGTCTTCATCACTGTCTTCAATAGTGTTGACCTCACGATTACTGATGCGTAGGGGAGGTCCTCCAGCCCGAGCGCGTCGAACAACCCTTTGAGCCCCTGAAGTAAATCCCAAACCAAATTTGTCAATTTTGTGAATGAAATCAGGGAGCTGACCCCAATTGGCACACCCACCTTCTTCAACCACAGTCCTGGCGTCCTTGAGAGAAGCCATCTTCAAAGGAGGTTTGTTGCTAGCAGTTTCAGTCGATGTCAAGATCTGAGGGACCTCTTCAAAATTCTGACAAGGAGTTTCGATAAATTCCCCGTCCATCTCTATGTAGCGGAAGGAATTGAGATGGCTCACCATATACTCCTCTTCACGTTATACAGTGACAATCTTCCCTTTCACTGGACATTCAGCATTTGATGGAGTGCGGAAGTAACTTCCCCAGCCTCGTGGATCCAAGGACGACCCAGCAAACATGAATATGATGGCCTGATGTCCATCACATAGAAGGTGGACTTGAAATTCTGAGAGCCTATCTTGACAGGGATGTCCACTTCCCCATGCACCATTCTTTTCGACCCGTCAAAAGCCCTTACCACAATGTTACTAGGCTTTAAACTCAAACCCTCGCAATCCAAACGGTCCAACGCCTTCTTGGGCAGAACATTCAATAAAGACTCAGTATCCACCAGCACATGAGACATAGTGGTGCCCCTGTATTTGATCGAGACATGCAGAGCATCATTATGTTTCCTTCCCTTCAGTGTCAAGTCTGCATCTGAAAAACCCAGCCCGTTGTCAGCAGTCAGGCTAGCCACACAATCTTTAAATTGATCAGTTGAAGTCTCTTGCGGCACATGCGCAGTTTTGAGGAATGCAATCAAAGCCTTCGCATGGGCCTTGAAGCATAACAATAGGGATAACATGGATATCTTTGAGGGGGTCTGCCCCAGCTGCTCAACCACATTGTAGTCACTCTTTTTAATTATTTTCAAAATTTCCTCTATCTCTTGCTTAGAAGTTTCCACAATAATTTTTCTAGGTGCCTCCGTCCGAGCAGGCTCACCTACAGCTTCTTTGCCTCGCATCCCAGAGGACTTATCGGTAGGGGTAACAACTGGAGTAGTAACTGAAGTACTAGCGGGAGCAGAAGATGAAATAACGATAGGCTTAGTGACAGTCTTTGGGGAGCTCTCAGGAGAGAAAACCCTTCCACTTCTAGTAATCTTACTGGTCCCAACAATGTTACCGACATCAGGATCAACTTCTTTTATCTTCAAGTTTTGTTTAACGCCATGATAGTAAACATCGGCGCCATAATGCCAAGGGACAACTTTGTCTGAGGTGTACGGGACAGAACCAGGACATGTGATTATCAACGAAGCGACTCTCATAGTGGGTGTAATCCTAACAGGTTTTCTCGAGGAAACCTTGGAAGGACTGGAGGAAATGGTTATAATAGTGATATCTTCACACGAAACAGTTGGAATCAAAGTCTTTTCGAACAAAATTTCTCTGATGTCCATTAGGCATTAGACACATGTCTTCAGCAAATAGAAACCAGAAGGCAGGGATGAACATATGTGGCAATCTTCATCACAACCTGGAAATAAACTAGCCAACAACAAATTCTTCTTAACAGTCATAAGAGGAGTAGAAACTTCATCAACTGAGGTCACGAACAGATCGGTATCAACGGTGTTAACTCCATGGTTGTGCTTAGGCATGGGAGCAGCTATGACATTGGGCTTCTCCGAAGCATCAAACTCAATCTCCTTGGCTTCAATTAGATCTTGTACATTATTTTTTAGAGCCCAGCAGTCATTTGTATCGTGACCATGACTCTGAGAATGGTAGGCACACCGAGCGTTCGGATTGTAACGAGGAGAGGAGGTATTAGGATTCTTGGGAGCCTCTCTTAAAGTTGCCAAGTTAGATCTCAACAGATGGGGTAGAACCTCTGTCAATGTCATGTTAATCCGAGTGAACTGCCTTTGTGGTCTTTCTATCCTTTTTTGATTGTTGCATTGTGGGGTTTCCGCAGGCCTTGGTATTATTACAGCACTTACCATTGGACAGTATCCCGCTATGCTCTGATCTCTCGGGCTATAAATGGAATTGTCCTCCTTCTTGAAAGGTTTCCTTTCTGAACTTGACGAGGTATCTTTCTGTATTTTATCACTCTGAATCCCAGCTTTTACCCTTTCTCCGGTTAATATCAGCTCAGTGAAACCAACTGACGAGCTGCCGATCAAATGGTTGAAGAATGGACCAGACAGCGTCCTAAGAAACATGTCAACCAACTCCCTGTCAGATAATGGGGGTTGAACTCTCCCATCCAAGTCTCTCCACTTCTGCGCGTAGTCCTTAAAACCTTCACCTGCACCCATGGTCATACTCTGGAGTTGAGTACTAGTAGGGGCCAGGTCGGAATTGTATTGATACTGCTTGTAAAAAGCGGCAGCCAAATACTCCCAATTTCGGACATTGATTCCCTCCAATTGGTAGAACCATTCAAGCTGAGTCCCTAACAGACTATCTTGAAAGAAATGAACCCACAAGTTTCTATCAGCGGTGTGGGGATGGATCTTCCTCACATAGGAACAAAGATGGAGCTTTGGATAAGACACACCGTCGTACTTTGCAAAAACTGGAGCCTTAAATTTCTGTGGGATGACTACTCTAGACACCAACCCTAGTTCTTCAAAATCCAGCCCTGGTATTCTCTGGATCTCCATAGCACTTAATTGATCCTGTAACTGCTTGTACCTATCCTCAGTGGGAGGATACTGCTCATCATTGTAGTCGGTATCATTGTCAGAGACCTCAGGACTGGGGTCCTCTTCCCTTGTCTGCCCCTCCTGATTTTCCCCCTCTTTGGATGAGGAAGTCACACCAACTGGTTGCTTTAATGGCCCCCTGAATCTTCTGCCCATATTAAGGGCACCGACGCGCTTCTTCTTCTTCTTCTTCTTCTTCTTCTCTTTCTCTTTCAGGATAAGGTCCTTCAGATCCTCTTGCCATTTTGCCAGAGTTACGAACATCTGTTGAAATTGGGCGTTTTGTGCCTGGAGATCTTTGATGCTTTGTTCAGAAGACATATCTGCTCGAAATAAATAGCGGAGGAGATGAGAAACCTGTAACAGAACCTGCTTATGCAATGTCATGGATGGTATGCGTATGCAATGATTTAAAGGAATTTAGAGATTTAAATTTGTTCAGACTAAAAGAGGAACACACGTAATATTAATAAATCCAAGTTTGAGTACATTATGCCTCTTTGGGCTTACAATGAAGGGAACAAACATACAATAAAACTCCTAAGACAAAAAGGTTGAACGCATCCTCTTTGGCGCAATGTAGGCGTTCAGATTCGGTTCTTCATGAAGCTGCTTGGCAAGTTCCAGAACCTTCTTTTCACTGGCGTAAAATTGGGTTTCAAAGGTATCTCGCTCTTCCTTCAACTGAACCCAAGCTTTCTGCAAGTCTTCGAGAGAGGTAGGCATGTCAGGATGAAGGATAGTGTATGGAAAGTCTCTTTCAACAACAGGCTCTATGATAGCAGGGAGGATGGAAGGATAAGGCATCACGAGTCTCTGAGCACGATCTCGTACCCACCTAAGATAAGGCTCAAGGGGAATAGAGTTTTTGTGTCCCAAAATCCTATTGTCCACCTTTTTTACCATTCTCCAAGCTCGTGCAAACCTCTGGCGGTAACCTTGGTCTTCTTGGTTATAGTCGAACACCAGACCTTGAATGAGCATCTCATGAGGGCCGTCTCTTCGGGCATACCCAAACTGTCGAAGAGCTAAGCAGGGGTTGTAGGTGATGCCTCCTCTAATACCAAGCAAAGGGACGTTAGGGAATTCCCCACAGCGGTCAATGATAGAGACATCTTCCAAGGATCTCGAACACCAATGGATATCAGAGTGGGCGAGGGACATCGTCCTTTGAGACCATGTCATTCTTTGCTTGTTCTTCAATACTGATTGAGGTATGTGTGAAGTGAACCACTTAGCGAGTAGGAGAATATAACACAAAAGAGTACCTCTTTTCTTCATGGTGCGGGTGTGAAGGCAATGCAAGATGTCGCCCAGTAAGGTAGGTACAGGATTGCGAGAGAGAAAGACTTTAACGGCGTTAACATCTATGAATTGGTCTGAATTTGGGAACAGAACCAAACCATAAATGAGAAGAGCCAGGATGTCTTCAAAAGCTTGGAAATCCATGTCGTCCCAAAATAAACGAGCCTTTTCCAATAGAAACTTGGCTAGGAAACCTTTAACCCCGCTTCTTGTCTCCCAATTGGCTCTGACGTCGGATCTCTTCATATGTAAAGCTTCGGCGAGGACTTCAGGTTTTGGAATCCCTTCTAGACCGGTGAATGGTATCTGATCAAGCACGGGCACCCCTAAGAGTAGAGAGAACTCTTCCAGTGTAAGTACCAACTGATAGTCCGGGAAAGTGAAACAATGATGTACGGGATCAAAGAATTGGAACAGCACACACATCATCTCTTCTTGGAAACTGGATGTAGTCAAACTGAGGAGTCGACCATATTTCTTGGTAAAATGAGAATCCCTGGGCACAATTGAGGCTAACTCTTGAAGCTGAGGGTGTGCCTTTACAAAGTTGATTCAGATGGTGTTCCTTCGGACGGAATTCATGACCTACAAAATAAAAACAAAGATAAATTTCTAAATCCTTGAAATGGTTAGTGAGCATGCGTATGATGCTTATGATGTTTATGATGTTATATACAAGTAGATATATATATACACACAAAGCAGACAAGTCCCTATGTTTTAGGCTTGCATGAGGTTTTATAGGTAAGTACCATCTTGAAGTTTAGTTGGCTCAACCTGTCCTAGTAATAGTGATCGGGTTCTAAAGGATCTCAATATCACCGACCTTTCTCTTAGGTATTGTCTCAACACAATCAATTTTTTCTTGCGGCCGAGATATCCCAAAAGTCCAGCCTCAATGAGTGTATTATCGAGTATCAACCAGTTTTCAGCTCTACACCAAAACCAGTTATCTCACTATGTCCTAATGGCCAAGTTGTTCAATTAGGGTTCTAAAGTCAATTAGTGCTTCACGACGCCACTCAGCGGCCCCATATTCTCCTCGATTCACCACGAGGGATACCGGTACCCACAAATGCCTCACACTAATGTAGCCATTGTTTCAACCATATCGGTCTATGCCGTACAGTTTCCACAATATATTGCTACTTACCTAAAAAGGTGTCCCAGATCCGAGTGGAGGATCAAAACAAAACCCAAACAATGACCCAAAAAATGTAAAGCAAGCAAGTCAAACAAAGAAAGCAAATAAATGTGATCTAACCCTAAGGTAACCCCACTTTTAAAATTAACTTCCCAGCGGAGTCGTCAGTTCTGTGATGCGGTGGAAGAACTGACTTGATTGTTTTTTGTTTGATCTCAAATGTTGTGGTTAGCAAGAGTCGCCACCGACTTTCATTTTATCCAAAAGGAAAGGTGAAAAGGCACGGGAAAGACCTTTGAGAATTGTTTCTTGAGTTCGGGGGGTAGATTATGAAAAGGGAAGGTATTAGCACCCTTTTCATCCATGCTTTTCCATGGGCTCTTAGTTACTTGCTAGATCACTTGATTTTGTTTTGAAATGTGCTTTGTGATGTGGGTTTTGAAAGTATTTTGAAAATGTGACTTTGTAGTGATTCTCGTCTCTATAAGAATGCTTACAAAGTGTTGTTTCGAAAATAGTTCAAAAAGATATTTGTGAGATGTGTTTTTTGAAAGTGATTTTTGAAAAGGGTTTTCTTTGTAATGGCTCTCGTTTCTATAAGAACGCGTACAAAGTGTTGTCTTTTAAAAATATTTCAAATGAAAGTGTTGGTCGGAAAATTTTTTGTTGTGAGCAAGCGAGCAACTAGGAGAGAATCTACCTACTCAAAAGGTCTTAGATGTTATTTTCCTCCTCCTTTAGACGTTGTTATCTTACCATTATTTTGGTAAGAAGCCCCATCATTGGATGTTTGAGGGACGAGTGCGGGACATTTGTATAGTCATAGAAGGCAACCCATGGAACGTTTTAGCAATGTCATTTTAGGTGCTAGATTGTTTATCGAAGGCAACATCAACGGTCATCGAGGGACTACGATCTTTTATCGAGGGTCTTTTGCTAAAAACGCCCATGTTCGAGGGACATGACTATTTTTCCGATAGGCAACAAAGTGAGATTACCCTAAGGGTGGATGTGTGCAAAGTGTGTTTGATTGCATGCATTTAGTATTTCTTTTTAGGTTGTCTATTTGTTGTTTTCATGTCTTTCCATACACGCCTTAATTACTAGCATTTATATTTGAAAGCGATAAATTGAGAAAAATGTAAAGTCCTACGCTATTACAATATTTTAGGGATTGGGGTATATATTTACAAATGGGGGTTGCAAATAAAATTAAATCCTAAGTTACTATTACAACCATATTGAAATGTACAATATAAGAAAGAAAAAGGACTTGTTTAGAAAATGGTTTTTTGTCTTAATGAAAAAGAAATAAATTAATAAAAGAAAAATATTTTTATGTCTTTTCATGTTAATATTTAAAAATGATGAAAAGGAAAATAAATGAAAGATAGAAACAGTGTGTTGCTGCAAGAAAAACAGCAAGAATCAGAAGTTCTGAAGTCAGGCGCGTGATGACTCAGAAAGGGACGTCAGTGGAATCAGAAGTTCTGGATTGGTACACTCTGAGGTCCTGCAAGACACGTTACAGGGAAAACACAGAAGTTCTGGTTTGCTATGTGCTGAACTTCTGAGTGTTAGAACAGTGAGAAAGTCTTAGAAATTATGTGCGTCTTAAAACAGTGAGTGGAAACATCAGAAGTTATGTATTGTGTTAAGCCAGTGAGTGAACATCAGCAGTTCAGTGCGTTATCAGCATGTAAGATTCAGAAGTTCAGTTTGTGTTAACAGTGAGGAAAATCATAGAAGTTCTGTATGGTAAAACAACGAGGAGAACTCAGAAGTTCTGTGTTATGCTAAAACTGTGAGTGAACATCAGAAGTTCTATGCAATTTATTCAGTTCTTATTAAACAGCAAATCAGAAGGATAACAACACAACAGTTTATAGAAGTTCTAATCCTAAATCTGAGTCTATTCCTAATCAAGAAGCTCTGATCCACAGTTTTTCTACTTATGCAATGATGTGGACAACATTAATTGTGATATTTACATATTAATGATGTTCAGAATGAAAAAAAATACAAAGTCAGAAAGACTTACCTTGAATCTGGAGTGTGGGCTTGGAGCTTTGAGCTACTACCTTCAGATGTTCCGATATCAGAGAGAGTAACGGAACAGTGGTTATGTTCTTTGATCTAAAAGGAAGAACAAAGGTTTTGTTTTCTCTTTGGGAAATTTGGATTTTTTATGAAGGTTTCACAACTTCCTTTTCTCTCTTTTGGCCAATCTCTCTCCGAAAGCCAGCCCCTTGCAAGTGTGATGGTGCAACTTATTTATAGGTGAATTTGTTATGGTTTTGGAGGGAAAAACAAATGGGATTTAAACTTTTTTGGCACACTGTTCCATTGCTTTTTGATCACAGCTTTTTGTATTTGGTGCAAATATAGGATTTGGGAGAATGCAGGCGTGGACTGGATTAACTGCTGGTTAGAGTATTGTACTGTAGCAGTGTAGCAGGTTGTTTAAACGAGGTCTTGGGATTTGGTGATATTCTGATCATAAAAGATTAGAAACATAACCTCTAAATGCTGAAGGGCATGTTCTGACCGGAGAACATTGCTTCCATATGTTCTGATTGAAGCGCCATGTTCTTAACCGTGTTTGCAACTTCTGACTGCACTTGCGTAGAGGTTGGCTCAGAAGTTCTGAAGTATCATACTAAGGGGCATATTCTGAACCGTGTTTGCAACTTCTGACTGCACTTACGCAGAGGCTGGCTTAGAAGTTCTGAAGTATCATACTTAGAAAATTTTCTAAATGTTTAGAAATTTGATTCTTTTTCAAAGTAACTTCTAACTTCTGATTTTTGATGAACCAATTTCATGCCTTGATGAAATATGATTTTTGGGACTTCATTTTTTGATCCAAAAGTCAAAGTTTGACTTTTTAGTGTACAAATGACCATTTTGCCCGTGTGAATGACTTTCTTGGAAAATTTGTAATTCAAGGCTTGAATTTGGATGGAAGCAAACCTGAGGGTCCAGGTTGATCCTTTAAGAAATGAGAGGGAAACTTTTTGGGGACAACAAGTAGATTATGAAAAGGGAAGGTATTAGCACCCTTTTCATCCATGGTTTTCCATGGGCTCTTAGTTACTTGCTAGATCACTTGCTTTTGTTTGAAATTGTGCTTTGTGTGGTTTTTGAAAGTATTTTGTAAAGAGGTCATTGTTTAGGCAATCTTTGTAATGATTCTTGTTCGTAAGAATGTATACAAAGATGTTTGAACTTTTGAAAATGTTTTCAAGTTTTGTAAGATGTTTTGGAAGTGTAAGTGTTTGTTTTTGAAAATAGAAAGGATGTTTTGTTTGAAATGGAGCAAGTAATTAAGAGCAATCTACCTACTTAAATGTCTTTCTTGTTCATTTTATATTCTTTTGACATTGTTGTTTTACCATTGATTTGGTAAGAAAACCTATCTTTGGATGTAAACGGGACGGGCGTGGGTCATCGTATAACCATGATTAGCAATGTTGCAAGGTATCTTAGCATTCTTTTTTAGGGACTAAGATCATTTGTAAGGAAACTTAGATAGCGTCATCGAGGAACTATTATCTTGTATTTTTTTGTTTTTGCTAAGATACCTTACATGCGTAATATGGCCATTTTGCATAAGGCAACCAAGTGGGATAACCCTAGGGGTGCTTGTGTGCAAGTGTATTATATTCATGCTTGATTTTGTCTTGAATTAGGGTTTACTATTTGGTTTTAGTCTTTCCATACAAACCCTAATTTACTAACATGTATATATGAAAGCGATAAATTGCGTAATTTTAAAGTTACTACGCTATTACAACATTTGTGGGAGGGGGGGTATACAATTTGTGTATGGGGATTGCAATAATATAAACCTAATTAATATATTACAACCAAATTGAATATGTACAAATAATTGAAGAAATATATAAAGTACAAATGCAAATGGAAAGAAATGATTTTTTTTGTTTGGATTTTTATATGAAAGAGGTTTTAACCTAAACCTAATTAGTGAAAAAACAATTAAATCAAAACTAAATTAACTTAAATTAATTAAGAAAAGAAATTAATTAAGAAAATATTTTTGAATAAAACCCTAATTCTATTTAATTGATTAAAAGAAAACAAATTTAGAAAAAAAAAAGTATTTTTGTATTTTTTCCTTGAAAATAATATATGGTGTTGTAAAATATTTTTGGCCTTTTTTATATTTAAATAAATATATTTAAATAAGTATAAAAGAAAATAAATAATAACCTATGTGATACGGTGGCCAGAACTGGGACGTGGTTTCCCTATTTATTTAAGGAATTGGTGGTTTACGTTTTGCGTTTGTGTTTGCAAAATGTCGCGGTAAGCAAGAGTCTCCACCGTCTTTTATTTTATCCAACAAGCAAAGGAAAAAAGCACAGAAAAATTCCTTTTTCGAGATATTTCTGAGTACGGGGGGTAGATTATAGAAAGGGAATGTATTAGCACCCTTTCTATCCGTAGTTATCTATGGGCTCTTAGGTACTTGCTCATCATTTTCAAAAAAAAATTCTTTGTGTTTGTGTGCTTTAAAAATATTTTGTTTTGACTTCGATTTAACTCTTACTTTTGTCTTCAAGAGTGTAATGAAGTGTTTTTGAAAACTTTGTATGTAAAGGAGTGTAAGTGAGAAAAAATTGTTTTGATTGAGCAAGTACTTAAGAACTAATCTACCTACTCGAAAAAAGAATCGTTTTATGCTTGTTTCCTTTAGACAATGCTATCCCATTATTAGTGAGTAGGTAGCTCTGTCGTTGGAGTTTTGAGGGTCAATTCGAAAGGGACGTATGGTCACTAAAGCAATGTTAGGACGTCGTAGTAATAACCCTAATGTCTTAGATCATTTATCCGAGGCAACAATATCCGAGGCAACTTTTCCGAGGCAAGTTTGATCTTTGGACAAAAGGACGACCACTAAAACATCCTATACTCAATGACCGTTTACCGAAGGAAACCAAGTGGGAGTGTACCCTAGGAGTGCGCATCTGCGAGTGATTCAGTTTCAGATTTTTTTTATCTTTGCACATGTTAGGGTTATCTAACTGTTTTAAAATTTAACATACATTCTTGTCATGCATCCTATTATCATACATCTAACAGTTAACAATTTGCGGAATTTAAAATGTGAAAATTAAACTACACTATTACAAGGCTTCGGGTATTTACATAGCCAAAAACAAACTCTTTGAAAATAAAGCGATAAATAAAATAAAAGTCCTAATTAACTATTACAACTTGTAGGCAGTTACATCAATATGAATAAAAATAATAGTAAAGTGCACGAGGAAAAATTAGATCAACGAGAAATTAGGGTTTTGACCCTTCTAGCCTAATTAAAATAAAAATGTTTTTTTGTTGTTTTTTTTATTAAAAGAAATAAGTTTTCTAAATTAAATATGCAATTAATTAGTTAATTAAATTAATTAATAAAAATAATTACATGACCTATTTTTGTTTTTTGATTATTTTTAAGAAAAGAAAAATTAAATTTGGAATAAAAACCTAATTATTCTAATTATTTTTAATTTATTTACAAAAAAGAAATTAAAGTTATCTAAATTAACAAACCTAATTAAATTAGTTAGTTTTTTTAATAAAAATAAAATCTAGACCTAATTTATGAAAAGCAATATTTTTTGTGATTTTTTGATGAAAAGAAAATAATTTAATTGGTTAGTAAAATAAATAAATTAATTAAAAGAAATAAAATAAAATATAAAAGAAAATAGAGAAATGATATTGGGCCTGCAATTAAGGGGGTGCCAAAATCAGAATTATGGGCCCAAAGATGGAAGTCCACGTTGACTTCCTGGATCCAGTGTGATTGCTTTGACCTTGCCTTTGGTGTTCCTCCCATCGTGGCCCTTGGATCTGGCCTCGGGACACTTGGCATGATAGATGATGAGGGAGCATGGTAGTCTCCTGGCTTGTGCACGCATGTAATTTCCTGAAAGAAAATAATATTGAGAAAAGTGGGGAACCTGGGATTCGAACCCAGGCCCCAAGGCAATTTCCAGGGCTTGGCAACCAGCTAAGCTATTGGTTTTTGTTGTACATATAACAAGAAATAAAGATAATATATAAAAAAGCGTGTTAGTGGAGGATGTAAAAAAAACGCGCCTGAGTTTGAATATGCCAATGGAACGGTGACAACTGGTCATCTTCTTCCTCTCTCCGTGGGTAAAAGTCCCAGACTTTTACCTATGGACGTTTGTCTGTTGCTATAAACAGGGTTCGTTCCCAAATCTTCCATGGGCCATATAAATGACACATAATGCCATGGTTGGATTTGTCTCATCATTCTGAACATGATGGTGCCCTTCATGAAGGCTAATTTTACCTGCAAGCAAAAACCCTAAAACGGAATCCAAAACCCTAACAATGGTGAAATCCACCAGAGGACATATAAATGAAATTAATCGTTACAGGAAGTTTGCAAATGTTCCATGGATCAAGAATATGTGGTTAATTCATGCTAATAATGTCCATATCATGAAATTCGAATTAAAAAAAGAAGAGATGTCGTGATGGACTTACAGTGAGATGTAGGGCCTAGAAACGCTTGGTTTCGATTGCTTTCGCTTGCTGAGAATCTCAGGAAGTGATTGAGATGGATAGAAGGCCTTGAGGATGCCTGGAATACTGAATTCGATCTTGCACTTTTTCTTGATTTTTCAAGTTTTTGTTCTGCCTCTTGCGCCTGCTTCTAACCTAGCTTTTGATCTGTATTGCTTCTATATGTATTGAGGAGTGAATTAGGTTTGAAAACCTGGCCTCAATCTTCATCCATCAATGTCCTTGATCTTGATTTGATTCACCTTTAAATCTTTCCAAAAATGATCCAAATCCAATCTTTTTGTGCACACGTGCCTTTACACGAGTTTGATTTGATGCTAGCTGTATAATAGAACCTGAAACAAACACAAAATCTCTTGTTTTCAATATTTTGGATTTTATGTGATTTGTTTTGATTTAAATTGAATTAATTCATGTAAAAATCAAAAGAAATAATAAAAACATGATAAGGACAAGTGGCAAGGTATAGAGCTCGTGGACTATGTTGCCAACTCAAAACAAGTGAAAAAGATTGGGCCTATTTGGCAAAATTTGAAGTTTTAGGCATAGTTAACTTTTGACAATTTTGCAAAAAGGGTCAACTTCACCAATGCATAACTTCCTCAATTTTGACTCTTTGGAGGTGTTCTTGGACTTTTTAGAAAGCTTGAGATGTCTTCTAATCAACCCTTTTGGTCTCTTATCAATTCGATATTCCTTGCTCATGTATGAAGCTTTGACAAAAAAGGTGTTTTTGTTGACTTTTCAAAATGACCTATAATGTCCAAATTCATAACTTCTTGTGAGTGAATATTTTGAACTTGGGAGCTGAAGTTGGATTGTAGGGAATTGCATCCTCATCAAAATGAGCTTTGGATGGGTCATTTATCATAAAGTATGAGAAAGTTATTCTTGGTCAAATTTGAGTTGACTTTTCCTACAAAACCCTAATTTAGCAACTTTTGAGTCTTGATGAATTATGAGAAATCCTTGATGAATCATGATCAACCCTTGATTAAATGATTAAATATACTTCAAAATGAGGATGTTGACCAAAAATCTTGAAGTTTGACTGTATGTGGGCCACAATTGACTTTTGCCCTAGCATAGTCGATTTTTGGGCCTTTGAGCAATTGACTAAGCAAACTTTGTCTGCAAGGCTTGAAACTTGACATGGATGATCTTGAGAACATATTAGGATAATTTTGAGAATTTGGGACCCTTGGACTCAAGTATTTTGATGAAACATGAAACCCTAATTTGAGATAGACTTCCTTAGGAGAGAGCTTATCTGGCCAACCCTTGGACTACCTTGAGCAACTTGAGGATCATTCTTGAAATGTTTTGAGAAATATGGGAGGGAAAATTTTGGGGTACAACAGCTGCCCCTGTTCAATCTTCTTAAACCTGAGGATGTAGATTGGCTTTCGTGCCTTTCGTGATCCGAAGGTGGAAGAGGATTGAACACTAGAGTGCCCAGAAATTTGCACTCGCATGAAGTGGTGTCTGTCTTGCGATATCGGGAATGGGCTTACAGATGCCATTTGGAAACTGATGACGGGAGATGGGCTTAAAGATGCCATCCGAAGGAGTTTCGATCGCATAAGAGATTCCTTAGCGAGAGCTTGTATACCTGTTGTTGAGGAAAATTCTGTTGGGGAATGCTGATCTCTGTCTTGAGAGAAATAGAATTTTAGGAGCTTCAGTCGTCCGTTATTCTGCTGGTGAGTCGTCTCGGTTTGAATTTTAGGAACTTCGATCGTTCGTATTCTACTTAGGAAACATCTTTGTTGAATTTTAGGAACTTCGATCGTCCGTATTCTACTGAGGAAACATCTCTATTGAATTTTAGGAACTTCGATTGTCCGTATTCGACTGAGGAATCATCTCCGTTGAATTTAGGAACTTCGGTCGTCCGTATTCGACTGAGGAAACATCTCTGTTGAATTTTAGGAACTTCGGTCGTCCGTATTCGACTGAGGAAACATCTTTGTTGAATTTTAGGAGCTTCGGTCGTCCGTATTCTACTGAGGAATCATCTCTGTTGAATATTAGGAACTTCGGTCGTCCGTATTCTACTGAGGAATCATCTCTGTTGAATTTTAGGAACTTCGGTCGTCCGTATTCGACTGAGGAAACATCTCTGTTGAATTTTAGGAGCTTCGGTCGTCCGTATTCTACTGAGGAATCATCTCTGTTGAATTTTAGGAACTTTGGTCGTCCGTATTCTACTGAGGAATCATCTCTGTTGAATTTTAGGAACTTCGGTCGTCTGTATTCCACTGAGGAAACATCTCTGTTGAATTTTAGGAACTTCGATCGTCCGTATTCTACTGAGGAATCATCTCTATTGAATTTTAGGAACTTCGGTCGTCCGTATTCTACTGAGGATTAAACTATTATCCAGTCGTACCCGAGCTTCACATCTTGAATTTTGTGAGAACTTGATTGTATCCTTATTGAAAGGTAAAGGTTAGCTGTATGTAATGCATGATGTGTATCAAGCAATGATGTTCTCAAAATAAATGAGATTGTGTTTGTATGATGCATATATGCATGTGTCATGATGTATGGAAATATGATGTTTTTAGTTGGGGAAAATAAGTCCCGGATTGCTGCTAGAGAAAAGAGTTGAATTCTTCATTTCCGCTGGGGATAGTGGATGAAGATGATTATGAGAATAAACCTGCAGGAGAGAATAATTCCGCTGGGGAATAAACTGATGAGGAAATCACTCTGTGGGGAAGTCATATTCTACTAGAGGACCTGTTGATTTAGAGAGATAAACTTGGCTGGGGATGAATTATCATTGCCGGTGATGATAAACTCTGTTGGGGATTGAGTTTCTGTTTGTGAAAGGAATGAACTCCGCTAGGGATGATCTTCCAGTTGTGACTTCATTGGGAATAATCTTCTAGACTCTATTGGGGACAATCTTCCAGAGTCCACTGGGGATAATTTTTCAAACTCCACTGGGGATAATTTTTCAGTGCTGATGGTAGATAAACTCTGCTTGGGGAGAATATTGCTGATTCATTCGTGGTTGTGAGCCTCAGCTGGGAGAGTTAATACTACTGTCCTTCTCTTACTCTACAGGGAGTGAATATACCTTTAATGGATTTCTCCAACTAGGTCTATCCCTATACCTGGTGAATAAAGCAACTGTAAGGCTTGGATATTTCTTATTTTCCCCTGTTTCTGATACTACGAGTAATCGTCTTTTGTTTCGCATGTAAATATTCATGAGCAACAATTATTGTCAAATGCATATATCAAAAATGAACCATTGGACGTTCTAGCAAAACAAAACAGAAAAAAGAAAATAATTTGAAATTTCTTTGTGAAAATGAATTGTATTGAAATTAAAATTAGCCTGTAAATAGGTGTTTTTGTACAAGAGGCTGACATCCTAGTAAGAGAACGCCGCTGAACAATAGAGTTTATACAATTTGTGAAAAACAAAGAAAAACGGCTATGTGAACAATCCCACTGGGTTCCAACTCTGCTCTTGCCCTTATGTCCTCGAGCATCTCATCTCTTTGCTACTTGGTTGAAGGTAGATCAGATTGATTAGTGCCGTCCGAGCCTGATAGTTGATACTGAAGTCTGGTTGCAAGATGATCCAATGAGACATAGTGTTACGCTTTGATCCCTAATTTTTTCCTGGACTGCCCTTTCAGGTTTTCAGTCCATCGGGATACCCTTTTTTGCCCAAGCCGCCTTTTCAGGTTTTCGAATTGCCGGGTGTACTTATTTTTTTTCATTTTCATCCCTTATTTTTGCCCGAACCCTTTTGGTTCTCCGGGAAGCCCTTATTTTTTCCTAGGCCAATCAACCTAGCGGGTCTTTGATTATGCGTAGTATTTTTTCACTATGTCTGCATTGACGGGGTGAGGAAGGTCGTCACCATCCATGGTGGTTAGAATCATAGCTCCTCCCGAGAAAATGTTCTTAACCACAAATGGAACTTCGTACGTAGGGGTCCATTTTCCCCTGGGATCATCTTGTGGTAGGATGATACGCTTGATCACCAGATCCCTAACTTGATATTCTTGTTGTTTAACTTTCTTGTTAAATGCCTTGATCATCCGCTTTTGATACATTTGACCATGACAAATAGCAGTAAGTCTCTTTTTGTCAATTAAGTTCAGTTGATCAAGCTGGGTCTAGATCCAATCATCCTTTCTCAAACCTGCATCCTTCATAATCCAAAGAGAGGGTATCTGAACTTCAATGGGCAAGACGGCCTCTGTGCCATATACCAAGGAATAAGGTGTTGCCCCTGTTGACGTTCGTGCTGAGGTACGGTACCCATGAAGAGCAAATGGTAACATCTCGTGCCAGTATTTGTATGTCACCGTCATCTTCTACACAATCCTCTTGATGTTCTTATTAGCCGCTTCAACAACCCCATTCATCTTCGGCCGGTAAGGAGAAGAGTTGTGATGATGTATCTAGAACTGCTTGCAGAGCTCGGTGATCATCGTATTATTGAGATTTGTACCATTATCCATTATGATCCTCTCTGGTACACCTTATCAACAGATTAAATTGTGCCGAATAAACCATGCCACAACTTTCTTGGTTACTGTAGCGAAGGAAGCTGCCTCAACCCACTTTATAAAGTAATCAATTGCTATCAGGATGAAACGATTCCCTTTGGACGCAGTAGGTCTGATCTCACCAATCATGTCGATGTCCCACATTGCAAAAGTCTAAGGAGCTGTCAAAATGTTCAGAGGAACTGGAGGTATGTGCACCTTATCAGCATAGACTTGGCACTTATGACAGGTCCAAGAATGTTGATAACAGTCGGCTTCCATGGTGGACCAATAATATCCTGCCCGTGGGATTTTCTTCGCCATGGTGTGTCCACTGGAATGAGTCCCGAAAGTACCTTCATGTAAATCTACCATAATCCTTTCTGCCTCGTTCTTATCCATACAATGCAGTAAGGTCCAATCATGGTTATGCTTGTAAAGGATGCCATTACTGATGAAGAACTTCTCCGTGAACCTTCTCAGAAACTTCTTATCATTAACAGATGCACCCTCGGGGTATTCTTGAGCCTCAAGATACCTTTTTACCTCATGAAACCAGGGTTTATCTGCTACCTCTTCAGTCTCAATGTCACAGCAATATGCAGGTTCGTCCAACCTCTCAATGGTGATCTGGGAAGCTTCATTGTCCCATCTGACCTAGAACATAGAAGACATCGTAGCTAGCGCGTCCGCCAACCGATTCTCCTCTCTGGGGAAGTGTTCAAAGGTTATCTCCTCGAAGTGCGGAAGCAACGTCAACACATACTCTTTGTAAGGAATAAGATTTGGGTGCTTCGTATCCCACTCGCCTTTGATTTGACTGATCACGAGAGCGGAATATCCAAATACACTCAAGAACTTAATCCTTAGGTCAATAGCTGCTCGAAGACCAATGATGCATGCTTCATACTCCGCCATGTTGTTGGTGCAGTTAAAACATAGTCGGGCGGTGAACAGAGTATGACAGCCTTTAGGAGATATGATCATGGTGCCAATGCCATTACCCAAAGTGTTTGAAGCTCCGTCAAAGTACATAGACCATTGGGATCCCTCATCAGGTCCTTCATCCGGTCCAGGTGTTTCACAGTCAGTCACCAACATGATGTTCTCATATGAGAATTCAAAGTTCATAGACTGGTAATCATCCACTGCCTGATGTGTCAAATGATCTGCCAACACACTTCCCTTGATTGCTTTTTGGGTCGTGTATTGGATGTCATACTCAGTCAAGATCATCTGCCATCTTGCTATTCTTCCGGACAAGGCAGGCTTCTCGAAGATATGCTTGATTGGATCCATCTTTGATATCAATAGAGTAGTGTGGGTCAGCATATACTATCTCAGCCGGCGATCAGCCCATGCCAAAGCGCAGCAAGTTTTCTCAAGCAACGAGTATCGAGTCTCGTAGTCGGTAAACTTTTTTCTAAGGTAGTAAATAGCATGCTCTTTTCGGCCAGACTCGTCTTGCTGCCCCAACACACACCCCATCGAATTGTCGAGTACTGTCAAGTATAAGATCAAAGGTCTTCCTTCAACTGGAGGCATCAGAATAAGAGGCTTTTGGAGATATTCCTTGATCCTTTCAAAAGAGGCCTGACATTCATCGTTCCATCTTACCACTTGATCTTTCTTCAGTAACTTGAAGATTGGCTCACAAGTAGCTGTCAGGTGTGAGATGAATCGGGCAATATAGTTCAGACATCCCAAAAATCCTCTGACTTCCTTTTCTGTTCGGGGAGTTGGCATTTCCTGTATAGCCTTCACCTTTGTAGGATCCACTTGAATACCTTTATCACTAACGATGAAACCCAGCAGCTTACCGGAGCTCACCCCGAAGGTGCACTTGTTCGGGTTTAACCTCAGCTTGTACAACTTCAACCTGTCAAATAGCTTCTGAAGATGGTCGAGGTGTTCTTCCTCAGTTTGGGACCTTGCAACCATGTCGTCAACGTATACCTCAATCTCATGATGAATCATGTCGTGGAACAAAGCGACCATGGCGCACTGATATGTTGCCCCAGCATTCTTCAATCCGAACGGCATGACCTTGTAGAAAAAGGTACCCCACTGCGTGATGAAGGTTGTCTTCTCCATATCCTCGGGAGCCATATTAATCCGATTGTAACCGGAGAAACCATCCATAAAAGAGAAGACCTTATGTTGTGCGGTGTTGTCAACCAGAACATCGATATGAGGCTGAGGGAAATCATCCTTGGGGCTTGCCCTGTTCAAATCCCTATAGTCAACACACATCCAAACTTCACCATCTTTCTTCAGCACTGGAACCACGTTGGCAACCCACTGTGGGTAAGAAGTAACTGCTAGAAAACCGGCATCAAATTGTTTCATCACCTCAGCCTTGATTTTCTCAGACATCTCTGGGCACATTCGGTGAACTTTCTGTTTCACTGGAGGACAGTCTTCTTTGGTTGGCAGGAGGTGAACCACAATATCGGTATCCTAACCAGGCATATCTTTATAAGACCAGGCAAAGATCTCAACATAGTCACGCAGTATATGAATCAACCGCTGCTTGACACTAGACTCCAAATTTGCACCGATCTTGACCTCTTTCTTGTCTACTTCTGTACCTAGATTTACTGTTTCCACTGGCTCTTCATACGACTGTATGGTCCTTTCTTCCTGAAGTAACAGTCTATCAAGTTCACCAGGCAATTCGCAATCATCCTCATCTTCGTCCTCGGCTTGGTTGATCGGACTTTCGAAGTCATAACTGGAAGTAGCAGAGTCGTTATCAGTGGGATCCAAAGTGGATGTAGACCTGTATATGTGGGTGTGTGTAAGACAAATAGCTGTTTTGCAAGATAGAAAAGAAAAAACAAGGAGCGCAAAATTCGTAATGCAAGAAAATGTCCAATGCTTTTATTGATGATATATGGAAATGGCACATAATGAGCCCTCAAACAAAGCCACAGTGTCTCGGGCAAGGCACCGGGCCGTAAAGTTTTAAACTGTCTGTTATAAACTCAAAACAAAAGTCTTATTACTGTGTAATAAAAGAAATGGGCATGAAGTCCTTTGCCGTCCAATTCCTTAATCCACCATCGGTAGTCGGGTAAATCCAGCTTTCGAAATCTGACTCTTCTTCATCATCTTCAATTGTATTCACTCCCTGATCATGCTTGGGCATAGGTGCCGTTATGATGTTGGGTTTCTCTGGAGCTTCAAACTCAATCTCCTTGGCTTCAATCAAATCCTTCACTTTATTCTTCAAAGCCCAGTAGTTGTTCGTATCACGCCCCAGGCTATCGGAGTGATAAGCACAACGGGCGTTCGGATTATACAGCGGAGACGTAGTACTGGGATTCTTTGGAGCTTCCCTCAGAGTCACCAAGTTGGTTTTCAACAGTTGCGGCAGAATTTGAGATAGAGTCATGCTGAGCCAAGTATACTGCCTTTGCGGTCTTTCTACTCTTTGCTGATTGTTGCATTGTGGGGCAACAATAAGTCTTGATATAACTATCGCATTAACCGCTTGGCGGCGCTCAGGTCGGTTTTGGCTCCTCGAGCTGTAAACTGCACTAGGTTCCTTCTTGAAAGGCTTCTTCTCTGTACTTGATGAAGCACCTTTCTTTATCTTGCCGCTCTTGATATCGGCCTCAACTTTCTCACCAGTCATAATCAATTCAGTGAAACCAGACGATGAACTACCCATCAAATGATTGAAATACGGACCAGACAAAGTCCCAAGAAACATATCCACCAACTCCCTATCAGCCAGAGGGGGTTGTACTCTTCCAACAAGATCTCTCCACTTCTGAGCGTAGTCCTTGAAACCTTTGCTCGCACCCATAGACATACCCTAAAGTTGAGTACATGTGGGAGCAAGGTCGGCATTATACTGGTATTGCTTGTAAAAAGCAACAACAAGGTCCTCCCAATTACGGACATTAGCTCCTTCCAGTTGATAGAACCATTCAAGTAGAGTCCCTGACAGACTATCTTGAAAGAAATGAACCCAGAGGTTCCTATCAGCAGTATATGGTTGAATCTTTCTAACATACGAGCGGAGATGTAACTTCGGGCAGGAGACCCCGTCATACTTAGAAAAGACAGGAGCTTTAAACTTGTGTGGGATCACCACCCCAGATTCCAATCCCAAATCTCCAAAGTCCAACCCAGGTATCTTCTAGATCTCCATTGCGCTCAACCGGTCTTCGGTTTTCTTATACTTATCCTCAGCAGGAGGATACTGGTCTTCATCAAATTCTGCGTCATTATCAGAAACCACAGGGCTAGGACCCTTCCTTTCTTCTTGATTCTCTCCCCCTCCAGATGAGTGAGATAAATCAGCTTATTGTCTCAACCTGTTCCCAAACCTGTGACCCATATTTAGGAGGACCACCTTCTTCTTCTTTTTCTTCTTGTCCTTTAAGATAAGAGTCTTCAAATCTTGCTGACTCTTGGCCAAATTCAAGAACATTTCCTAGAACTGAGCATTCTGAGCTTGCAGAGCCTTGATGGCTTGATCAATAGGTGTTTCAGAAGACATGTTGTGCTGAAATAAACAGCGAAGAAGATAAGAAACCTGTAAGGGTACCTGTAATGAGGTGCATGGGAATGAAATGCGTATGAAATGATTCCAAATACTTAGGGAGATTCAAATTTGTAAACCAAAACAAAACACACTTTATTAGATTAAAAACTTGAAACAATGTTTAATAAATGCCTTTAAGGCGTTACAAAAGAAATACTGAAAAGAAAATCTAAACTAGAAACAATAAAAGACATCAGAACTCCCATGGTCGTTTTCCTTTCGTTCTGACAATCGTTGATTGTCCTCTCGGTCTCTAGCTGCCTTGTAAGCTTCAGGATCTTCCGTTCCTGCTCATGATACTTCTCTTTGTAAGTATCCCTTTCTTCCCTTAGCTGGATCTAAGATCTCTTTAATTCCCCAATATCAGTAGGCATGTATGGATAGAGGACTGTATAAGGAACCCCTTCTTCATCAGTGTGCTCTACAATCACCGGCAAAACGGCTTCATATGGCATCCCCAGCTTTTGAGCACGGGCTCGAACCCACTGGAGATACGGTTGCATCGGGAGATAAGTCTTCATTCCTAGATCATGTGGATCAGACCTGTTCACCCTATACCAAGCTCGTATAAACCGGCGGCGATGTCCCTTAACACCCCCCTTAAAGTCAAAGACAATGCCTGTAAGCAGCAACTCATGAGGACCGTCCCTTCGAACTTGTCCAAATTGTCGTAAGTCCAAACAAGGATTATAGTTTATTCCTCCACTAATTCCAAGCAATGGAACATTGGGGTACTCCCCACACCGATCAATGACATCTACCTTTTCCATATCCTTATTACTCCAAAGGATGTCCGTATGAGCAAGGGACATGATCATGTAAGCCCAACCTATACCTTCCTCATTCTTCAATACAGATTTGGGGAGGTGAGAAATAAACCACCTCGCCAGCAGCGGTGCACAACACAAGAGAGTTCCCCTTCTCCGAACAGTACGGGTATAAAGAGCATGCAGAGTGTCACCTAAGAGAGTAGGCACTGGGTTACGAGACATGAAGATCTTGACCGCATTCACATAAACAAAAGAATTTGAATTTGGGAACAGAACCAATCCATAGATGAGGAGAGCCAGGATGTCTTCAAATGCTTGAAAGTCCAAACTATCCCAGAACTGTTGAGCTTGATCAATCAAGAACTTAGCCAGGAAGCCTTTAATCCCACTCTGAATCTCCCAGTTAGATACTACATCAGCCTTTGTTAGATGTAGGGTTGAAGCAATATCCTCTGGCCTAGGAGTTATCTCCAAACCTGTAAAGGGTGTCTGCTCTAGAATAGATATGCCAAGTAAATCAGAGAACTCGTCCAAAGTAGGGACCAATTGATAGTCCGGGAAGGTGAAATAGTGATGCAACGGGTCAAAGAATTGGAACAGGACACTCATCATTTTCTCATCCAACTTAGAAGTGACCAAGATAAGGAGGTGACCATGTCTTCTGACCAAGGAAGAAGTATCAGGAATCTTTGAAACCAACTCTCTAAGCTGAGCAGGTATCTGCACGAAGCTGATCCAAATGGTATTTCTGCACATAGAGGCCATGATCTATAAAACAGAACAAAGATGAATCCCCTCGGTCTTTGAAATGGTTAGTCTAATGAAATATGCATGTGATGTCATGATGCATGATGTCATGATAAAAACACACCACAAGTATCACAGATAGCAAACATGGTAAGGGCAAACAAGTCACACAATAGCCCTTAAATTTCAGGCTGGCATGGAGTTTAGGTACTACCCTCTTGCAGGTTCAACCTGTCCTAGTAATAGTAATCGGGTTCAAGAGGTTCTCAATATCACTGACCATCCTCCATCAGTCATAATTCCAGTTTATCAATCTTTTCTTGCAGCCGGAATCGTCGCGAGAGTATGGTCTCAATGAATGTAGCATACTGCTACTTTCTATGGCCAAGTTGGTCAATTATAGGTTCTAAGGTCAGTTGATGCTTAATGACCCATTAGCAGCCTCATACTCTCCTTGTTCCTCCACAAGGGATATCGGTACCAACTAATGTGTCACACCAACGTAGCTACTGCTTCAACCGTATCAGTCTACACCGTACAGTTCCCTCATAGTCTATTGCTACTTACCTAAAAGGTGTCCCCAGATCCGGGTTAGGATCCATAGTAACTCTGATACAGAGCCCACAAATATAAAGCAATCAGATCAAACAATTGAAAACAATATAATGAACTAATCCTAAGGTACACCCCACTTATTTAATCCCCAGCAGAGTCGCCAGTTATGTGATACGGTGACCAGAACTGGGACGTGGTTTCCCTATTTATTTAAGGAATTGCTGGTTTACATTTTGCGTTTGTGTTTGCAAAATGTCGCGGTAAGCAAGAGCCGCAACCGTCTTTTATTTTATCCAACAAGGAAAGGAAAAAAGCACAGAAAAATTCCTTTTTCGAGATATTTCTGAGTACGGGGGGTAGATTATAGAAAGGGAAGGTATTAGCACTCTTTCTATCCGTAGTTATCTATGGGCTCTTAGGTACTTGCTCATCATTTTCAAAATTGTTTTCTTTGTGTTTGTGTGCTTTTAAAAAGATTTTGTTTTGACTTCGATTTAACTCTTGCTTCTGTCTTCAAGAGTGTAATGAAGTGTTTTTGAAAACTTTGTTTGTAAAGGAGTGTAAGTGTGAAAAATTTGTTTTGATTGAGCAAGTACTTAAGAACTAATCTACCTACTCGAAAAAAGAATCGTTCTATGTTTGTTTCCTTTAGACAATGCTATCCCACTATTAGTGAGTAGGTAGCACTGTCGTTGGAGTTTTGAGGGTCAATTCGAAAGGGACGTATGGTCAGTAAAGCAATGTTAGGACGTCGTAGTAATAACCCTAATATCTTAGATCATTTATCTGAGGCAACAATATCCGAGGTAACCTTTCCGATGAAACTTTGATCTTTGGACAAAAGGACGACCACTAAAACATCCTATACTCAATGACCGTTTACCGAAGGCAACCAAGTGGGAGTGTACCCTAGGAGTGCGCATGTGCGAGTGATTCAGTTTCAGATTTTTTTATCTTTGCACATGTTAGGGTTATCTAACTGTTTTAAAATTTAACATACATTCTTGTCATGCATCCTATTATCATACATCTAACAGTTAATAATTTGCGGAATTTAAAATGCGGAAATTAAACTACGCTATTACAAGGCTTCGGGTATTTACATAGCCAAAAACAAACCCTTTGAAAATAAAGTGATAAATAAAATAAAAGTCCTAATTAACTATTACAACTTGTACGCAGTTACATCAATATGAATAAAATAATAGTAAAGTGCGCGAGGAAAAATTAGATCAACGAGAAATTAGGGTTTTGACCCTTCTAGCCTAATTAAAAGAAAAATATTTTTTTGTTGTTTTTTTTAATAAAAGAAATAAGTTTTCTAAATTAAATATGCAATTAATTAGTTACTTAAATTAATTAATAAAAATAATTACATGACCTATTTTTGTGTTTTGATTATTTTTAAGAAAAGAAAGAAAAATTAAATTTGGAATAAAAACCTAATTATTCTAATTATTTTTAATTTATTTACAAAAAAGAAATTAAAGTTATCGAAATTAACAAACCTAATTAAATTAATTAATTTTTTTGATAAAAATAAAACCTAGACCTAATTTATGAAAAGCAATATTTTTTGTGATTTTTTATGAAAAGAAAATAATTTAATTGGTTTGTAAAATAAATAAATAAATTAAAAGAAATAAAATAAAATATAAAAGAAAATAGAGAAAAGATATTGGGCCTGCAATTAGGGGGTGCCAAAATCAGAATTCTGGGCCCAAAGATGGAAGTCCGCGTTGACTTCCTGGATCCAATGTGATTGTTTTGACCTTGCCTTTGGTGTTCCTCCCATCATGGCCCTTGGATCTGGCCTCGGGACACTTGGCATGATAGATGATGAGGGAGCATGGTAGTTTCCTAGCTTGTGCATGCATGTAATTTCTTGAAAGAAAATAATATTGGGAAAAGTAGGGGACCTGGGATTCGAACCCAGGCCCCAAGGCAATTTCCAGCACTTGGCAACCCGCTGAGCTGTTGGTTTTTGTTGTACATATAACAAGAAATAAAGATAATATATAAAAAAGCGTGTTAGTGGAGGATGTAAAAAAAACGCGCCAGAGTTTGAATAGGCCAATGGAACGGTGACAACTGGTCATCTTCTTCCTCTCTCCGTAGGTAAAAGTCCTAGACTTTTACCTACCAACGTTTTTCTGTTGCTATAAACAGGGTCCGTTCCCAAATCTTCCATGGGCCATATAAATGACACCTAACGCCATGGTTGGATTCGTCTCATCATTTTGAACATGATGGTACCCTTCATGAAGGCTAATTTTACCTGCAAGCAAAAACCCTAAAACGGAATCCAAAACCCTAACAATGCTGAAATCCACCACAGGCCATATAAATGCAATTAATCAATACAGGAAGTTTGCAAATGTTCCATGGATCAATAATATGTGGTTAATTCATGCTAACAATGTCCATATCATGAAATTCGAATTCAAAAAAGAAGAGATGTCGTGATGGACTTACAGTGAGATGTAGGGCCTGGAAATGCTTGGTTTCGATTGCTTTCGCTTGCTGGGAATCCCAGGAAGTGATTGAGATGGATAGAAGGCCTTGAGGATACCTGGAATAGTGAATTCAATCTTGCACTTTTTCTTGATTTTTCAAGTTTTTGTTCTGCCTCTTGCGCATGCTTCTAACCTAGCTTTTGATCTGTATTGCTTCTATATGTATTGAGGAGTGAATTAGGTTTGAAAACCTGGCCTCAATCTTCCTCCATCAATGTCCTTGATCTTAATTTGATTCACCTTTAAATCTTTCAAAAAATGATCCAAAGCCAATCTTTTTGTGCACACATGCCTTTACACGAGTTTGATTTGATGCTAGCTGTATAATAGAACCTGAAACAAACACAAAATCTTATGTTTTCAATATTATGGATTTTATGTGATTTGTTTTTATTTAAATTGAATTAATTCAAATAAAAATCAAAATAAATAATAAAAACATGATAAGGACAAGTGGCAAGGGCTAGAGCTCGTGGACTATGTTGCCAACTCAAACCAAGTGAAAAAGATTGGGCCCATTTGGCAAAATTTGAAGTTTTAGGCATAGTTGACTTTTGGCAATTTTGCAAAAAGGGTCAACTTCACCAATGCATAACTTCCTCAATTTTGACTCTTTGGAGGTGTTCTTGGACTTTTTAGAAAGCATGAGATGTCCTATAATCAACCCTTTTGGTATCATCTCAATATTATATTCCATGCTCATGTATGAAGCTTTGACAAAAAAGGTGTTTTTGTTGACTTTTCAAAATGACCTATAATGTCCAAATTCAAAACTTATTGTGAGTGCATATTTTGAACTTGGGAGATAAAGATGGATTGTAGGAAATTGCATCCTCTTAAAAATGAGCTTTGGATGGGTCATTTCTCATAAAGTATGAGAAAGGTATGCTTGGTCAAAGTTGAGTTGACTTTTCCTACAAAACCCTAATTTAGCAACTTTTGAGTCTTGATGAATTATGAGAAATCCTTGATGAATCATGATCAACCCTTGATAAAATGATGAAATATACTTCAAAATAAGTATGTTGACCAAAAATATTGAAGTTTGACTGTATGTGGGCAACAGTTGACTTTTGCCCTAGCACAGTCGATTTTTGGACCTTTGAGCAATTGACTGAGCAAACTTTCTCTACAAGGCTTGAAACTTGACATGGGTGATCTTGAGAACATATTAGGACAATTTTGAGAATTTGGGTTCCCTTGGACTCAAGTATTTTTATGCAACATGAAACCCTAATTTTAGATAGACTGCCTTAAGAGTAAGCTTGTCTGGCCAGCCCTTGGACTACCTTGAGCAACTTGAGGATCATTCTTGAAATGTTTTGAGAAATATGGGAGGGCAAATTTTGGGGTACAACAACCTAGTTTTAATTTAATTTACAAGATAATTAGTAAAGATAAATAAAGTATGATGAATAAAAATAATTTTTTTGTGTGAGAAAAATATTTAAATCATGTCAAAACATAAATCTACTATTTTTATATTTTTTGTGATTTTTTTTAGTATTTTAGAAAATATATTTAAAAGAAAAATGAAATAAATAAATAAATGAAAACAAATTGGCCAGGGGGTGCCAAAAGTAGGCAGGGAGGGTTAGCTAGCAAAAAAAGACAAAGCCAGGCCCAAAGGGCCCAGCGCCTGCAAACAAAATCAGAAAAATGTTAAAAAATGCAAAAATGTAAAAATGGTCACGCTGGGGCTTGAACCCAGGACCATGGGGTGAATAGGTGGGCGTTTTACCACTGGGGTGGCTATACATCCGTTTATATAAACAAACCCATAAATATGTAAGGCAAATCAAGTCCTGATGACTTCATCTTCAACCTCCAGCCGGTGTACCTGTAACTTCTTCATTTCTCAACAAAAATGGAAGATGATAAAATGAAAGTTATGGAATTCTTCCTCATGAATCTAACCATGTAAATAACTAAAGCTAAAAGTCAAAGATAAATGAGAATTTCTCTGGCCCTAATTTGAACCCTAAAAATTTCATAAACTTCAACTCTAAAATTCTCTAATCTCAGGCCATATAAATGCAAACTATGGATATATACAGCTTCGTGGCAATGAGGTCTACATTTTATATTCACAAATGCAAGCCTAACAATGCCTAAGTAATGAGATAGAAGTTCAAGAAAAATACCTCAAAACTGGAAATCGTGAAATGCAAATGAGCTTGTTTCAGGTAGTGCTGATGATCAAGTTAGCTTCCTTGGACCTCTAGGAAGCTAATGCAATGGTTGGCTTGAACTGAGGATGGCTGGAACAGCCTGGAGAAGTACAAATGTGATGCTCTGTTTTTGGTTATGAAAGACAGGGAAAATGGTGTTACAGAAGTGAAACAGGTACAGGGATGAGTTACTCTTGATGCAAGGAAGCTTTAGAAACTAAAAGGCCAACAAACGCATGAGGGAAATGTGAGTTTGGTATGTAAAGTCAGAAATTGAACAACAATGGTTTTTTGAGACAATTTCTGGCTAGAGGGAGTTTGAGTGAGTTTCAGGGTCTTTAAGCTCGTGTGTTAGCTTGAGAATAGTGTATGTACTTATAGGTAAGAGGTTTTGAGGCTTGAAACAACTCAGAAATTTAAATCACATGTTATGGCTTGGTTACTTGATTTTGAAGCAAAGTTGACAAACATGGTTTCAATGTGAAGTACAAGGATATGTAGGGTGGTTATCAGGCAGTAGATATGTTGCTTCTTGCTTTTAAATGTTTTGGAGTCAGAAATAACAACGTATGGGCTCAAGAAGAGTTGACATTGTGATTAAAGTCACTTTTCCAAAATGGAAGTGGTTACTTTCTTCCCAAAATGGAAATGTAACTTGGATAGTGGCTCAAATGCTTGGACAATGGCTCTATCAGTTGTGTAAACATTAAATTATTGAGTTATTAGCAAGTTTGAAGCCTACAAAGAAATATTTGTACAACATGCTTGAAGATTGGATCAAGTGTTCTTCACAAAATGGCTTGTAATTTAAAAATTGAAAACCCTAACTTCTTGCCTTCCATTCTAGTTGCTCAAGAATTATCTCAAGGAGTTCTTGGACATTTTGGAAAGCTTGAAATATGATCTAAAACCCATATTTAAATTTATTTTAAAGATACTCTTTGGAACTATGTGAAAAATTGCCATGAAGCTAGGTCAAAAATCTACCTAACTAGGGCAAAATTTCACTAAGTCTTTTTTAGTTCATGAGCATGCATTCACAAAATTATAACTTAAGATCCAAGAAATTTTGGAAAAAGTTGTGTGAATAAAAGTTGTATATTTCATGGAGATCTACAACTTTAATGTTGGAAGTTTCCTTTGAATCATCTTGTATCATGGTGAAAAAATTTCTCAAAGTTATGAAAAAATAAGAAATTTTCAACACTTTGAAAAATTTCTAAGTTTAGAAATTTTGACTTTTCAAAATGAAATCTTGATTTCTTGATTTCTTGATGAATAAGTTTCCTATTTTGACATTTTTTTATGAATTGTGATCTTTGGCACTTGAATTTGACCAAAAAGTCAAAGTTTGACTTTTCAGTATACAATTGACTTTTGATCAGTTGACTGCAAAATTCATTTGTCAATCCAAAGGATTTGCAATGTTTTGAATCATGTCATTAGGTCAAAATGATGAAATTGGATTCTGGATATCATTCCTTAAACCAATTGACCATTTGCTAGGTCAAAAATCAGAAATTGCCCTTTCCTAGTCAAAACCCTAATTTTGACCATTTTGCCCTTTTGGAGATTTTATCAAATTTCTTGAGGAATTATGGTCCAAACTTGATCAAATGATGCATATGAGTCTAAAATTTTGATGTGGATAAACAATTATTAAGTTTGACTGTAAATAGGCCATGGTTCACTTTTTCCCCAATATAGTTGATTTTTAGGTCAATTGTTTAATTGACTGATCAAAAGTGTGATCCAAGGCTTGAAACTTAACATGAATAATCTTCGGGGTCCATAATGATCCATGCAATCCATATGAAGCATTGATAGTTCAAAAATCCTTTTGCAAACTCAAACCCTAATTTTGGTCATCAGTGCATAAGGAGGTGTCTTGAGCTGATCAGACCCTAGTGCAGTCTTGAGCCCAATGAGATCTTGTGAAAAAATTCTTGATAAGTGAGAGGGAAAATTTTGGGGTACAACAGTATATATTGTCTATTTTTACTTGTGTATATTGATACATGTATATGTTTACTATACTTTTAAATTTGTTATATCATTGTTTATTTCCTTTCACGCTTGCTTGTGTGTTGGTTAGGAATAAACAGGTGGAAGCAACTTGGAGGAACATTCTTAAATAATAGGCATCGAACTCACAACGTAAAACAAGCATGTTTTATCATTTTCCATTTTATTAGTTTAGGTAGTGTATTGATTGTTGTTTAAACAAGTTAAAATTGGACTTGTTATAAATTCTTATATCTTCACTTTTCAACTTGTTTATTTCACTTTCATTTGTTTGTTTTTGTTGTTGTTGTTTTGACTCAAATTTTGGTTCAATAGCTTAAGAATATTGAGGTAATTTGTCAAGTTTGATTGTTTTGACTTGCGAATGTTTGGTAATGATTTTGTTAAAGTTTTGTACATGTTCGAGGTATGTGTTTATCGCTTTCTATACTTTAGCATATTCATGATACTTAGACTTTTTACAATCTTTATGCCATTCATTCTTTTATATACTTGTTCATTTGTGAATCACTTTAGTTCCTACCCTTTTTGTGAGGTAGCTTTCCATTGTTCACATATGCTAGAGGCCACAATTCTTGTTTTAACTAGATTTTATTATGCTTAATCTTTTGTTTTGTGTTGATTGTATGAATGCAAGAAAAGAATCAAGGTATTTTTGTTTGATTTTGAGCATAACTACCTAGCCAAATAGTCAATTTACCTTGTGAGTGTGTGATCATTAGTAACCCCTTTGAGCTTTTTGTGGATATCCATGTTGATTTTCTAAATACTTGTCTATGAGTGTTTAGTTCCCCTTTTTGCATGGATGTTAATTCGTTGTTTTCTTGAACCCTCAATCATAATTTTGGTTTGAATTTTTACCTTTCTTTAGAATGTAGGGAGTATTCACTAAGATGTTGGTTAAATTCAAGTTGGGGAGAAAAATGATTGTGTATTTATTGGTTGATTTCTATGAGGTTGAAAAAAAATGTGAAAAAGAAGTGATAGAAAAAGAAAGGAAAAAAATAGAAAAGCTTTGAAAGAGAAAAAAAAGAGTATGGAATAATGTTGTGTTAATAAGTTTTGTGTGTTGGTGTGAAACTTGTGATGAATAAGAATTGTGATTAAAATTATATTGTTTGAAACTTTGTGGAAGTAATTACTCCCTTAAATTTAGGCAAGTTTTTGTTTCGATTAGCTTTAAGAATTATCACTTGTTTGTTAACCAAGCCACATTACAGCCTTGAAAAGCCCTTGATATTCTCGATTTTATATTTTCAATGTAAATTTTTGGATGAATGTATAATTTAGTCTATTGTTTGTAAGATTGTTGGATGAGTGAAAATACCCTATTTTTGTGTGTTTTTCATCTACCGGTGACTGTGTTTGCTAGGTGTGATTCATTTGTGAACTAGTATTGTTTTAAAATGTTTGGAATGAATTTTGTATTTAGAATTTGTTTCATTTTTATGTTAAAATCTTAGTGTAGTGGTAAGTGTTTACTTTGTACATAATGTTTTTCATTTAAACCAATGCATTTGTTTTCCGTTTTCAAAAATTGTCGATTCGTGATTCTTTGATTTATCATTCTTTGTTCTTTGGGTTATTAGACTTTGTTTGAGGACAAGCAATGATTCAAATTGGGGAGAGTTTGATAAGTGCAAATTGTAGTTATTTTTGTATATATTTTTTGTTGCACTTATCGACTCTTTTTTGTTAATAATCATTGAATAACCCCACTTTTTGTTGTAAATACATTTAGTTGTGTTTTGTGTATATATTGTATCGGTTGATTAGTTTTGTATATGTTTTGTAGGTATTTGAGCATGGTTGGAGCAATGAGGAATAAATCTCCAAGATGTATTTTTGGATCAATAAAGAAATAAGGCGAAAGATTGGAGCCATTGGAAGTTATGCAGAAAAGAAACAGAAGTCGCTGGACTGCCATGGATCACCGGGCGATAGAAGTCATCGTCGGGCAAAATTTGTACTACAAGTTTCCTTGTTGCTTCTGCCATGCGTCGGCAGGAGAAAGGGAGCATCGCCGGGAAAAATTTTAAAGACCAATTTTGATGAAGTCTCTGCCTTGCGTCGCCTCTGTGTCACCAAGTGAAAATAAAGAGAGTCATCGGGCGATGAATTATGATCATCGGGTGACGGTAGATATTTGTTTCAGTTGAGGACATGGCTTATTTTAGGCTAAGTGTATAAGGATCGTCATTGGGCGACGCTTTTATGTCGTCAGGTGATGTGTGCGGATCAGAATTTTGTTATATCTTTCATTTCATTTATTAAGGGATGGTTTTGGGGGTGAATTTTTGTCTCCCAACTCCATCAACCTCATTTTTATAGTGGACTAGCTTAGATAATAACACTAGGGCTTTGCTTATAAATGATTGGAGGTGTATTTCTCATTGACCGGAGCTGACAAACCGGAAGATTTATGGTTTATCTCTTCTCCTCTCTATATATTTCTCTTTTGTTAGGTTTTGCATGTATTTTACTTTAAACTCATGTATATTTATCGCCCATGGCGTTATATAAAATTTGCTTTAAAAATCTTTGTCAATTGTTGTATTAGATTTTTTCTCCGTTCTAGGGATTTGAGTTGTTATATACATATACTTCTTAGATTCTTATATAGGATGATTATTTATTAGTTTCTGAACTCTAGAAATAGATTTGGAGCTGACATCTACTTGGGTATCAGAGCTTAATGCCTCTGTGTGGTTGTGTTGTACTAAGAGATCGTCAGTGCGATTAGATAGTTGTCTTCTGTGTTGTTGAGGAGGTAGAGAGATCATTTCCATGGTGATACAGTCGGTCTCTTAATTTGGGTTAGAAATGACTTAGGTTGTGAGTGATACGTAGTGACATTGATGAGTATTGTTAGGTTGAATGTAATTGGTCGGTAGATTTAAGTCTTGATGAGTAGATTATATGCAGGCTTGATAAGTTCTTCCTTAGCTTTTTCTTTTGTTTACATTTATTTTCTGCTGATAACATTTTCTTTACAAACCAATTCAAACCAAACTCATCAACGCGAGAATTTGTCGAACGACAATTCAATAACCAATCTTTATGGGCACGATACAATATAACCTATATCACCTAATAAATTAATAACTTACTTTTTGCTTGCCGCTATAGCACAACAATAATACTGACGAGTTATCCGCGTTGTCGTGTCCGAGTTAAATCAATACTTTGTTTCAAGCGCTGGTAAAATGATACATCATCATCTATACTTACTCTTAAATAATATCTCTCTATTCAAACTCTGGTAGGATGATGCATCATCATCTTTGTCTATTTCTTTATTCAAACTCTGGTAGGATGATACATCATCGGCCTTGCCTATTTCTTTGAGCTCTGAGGTATGCTATATCAGTGTACCGTGATTTAATAATGCTTTGATCCAAATTTTGGGATCTTCCATTATTTAATAATCCTCTGATTAGAAAGTGTGAGACCTACATATTCTTGCACCATTCAATCGAAGAGTGAATAAATAGGGGCAGTTGTCACACCTCAAATATGCCTGCCCTTTTATTTCTACAGTCAAAAATATTTTAAACGTTATTTTTATAATATTATTTAATTTTTATAGAGACTCATTCTCAAGTCCAGTCAAAAATATTTTAAATATTGTTTTTATAATATTATTTGATTTTTATAGATATTCGTTCTCAAGTCCAGTTGAAAATATAATAATTTATTTTAAATTATTTGTATTTTTAAAATATAAAATATTTGCACACCTTTCATATACTTTCAATTGAGTTTATTTACAAATGAGTAACATAGCAAAATTTGTAAAGAATGAAGCTTGCAAATATGAGGTCGTGGGTTTGAATCTTATGTGTTGTATTTTTAACATTTTTTTTAAATTTCTTTTTTGTTGCTAATTTTCTTTCCTTTTGTGGAGATCAAACTTTGGACTTCTCATTGGGCATTTGGATAACTTACTCCCTAAATTTGTTTAACTTAACTCAAATCTATAAATAGGACCTTAGTTTATCCTAGTGATTCATCAAGAAATTCTCACACATTCACAAAATTCACAATCATCCACAATATTTCACAAATTTTTCTTTTCAATTTTTTTTAATAAAGCTTTTGGTGTTACGGAAAATTTTGGTGTTATTATATTATTTCGGTGGATGATTTCATATGAGGTCACCCACTCTTTTAATTTCTATTTTATAGTTGTTTTTCTTTTTACAGTTTTCTCTATATGATGATAATATATGAGGGTCCTATTCCTTTTTTCTAAATTATGATTTTTGTTTTATGAGCTAATATTCTTTTATTCATATATTAATTTTAAATTTTAAACTTGTTTTTTCTATTAATTGGAAAATCTTAAAAAAACAATTTGCATTGTACATATTACACGAATTCTAATCTTTGCTATTTTGCTATTGTTCACTTCTTCTGTTTTTTGTAAACTTAAACAAAACTCTCATATATACATACACTCCAAAACTTGCATCACCATATTGAATCAATATTGAATCAACGTTATAAAACTCCTTCTCACTTTCATATTTAATTTGATATGGTAAACTTGTGTTGCTATTTTTATGGTTGAAATTGAACAAATATGGTAATGAGGAAGAAGTGTTTTTTTTTGGAAGAAAATGGATTGGGATCGTGTGAATAAGGAAAAATCCAATTTACTTATTGCGAGATTCTATTTTTTATATTCCATTTATTTGTTTTTATTAATATGCCACATGTTTATATTTCATTGATGATTCCTTAAGTTGAAAAGTCAAAATGTTGGTGGCTTTTGATTTTAATAAAAGAAAAAGATTGTGATCAAGCCTGAGGTAGTGTTTCTCATGAGCTTTTGGTTTCATGAATTTGCAATTTAATTTCAAAGTTTGTCTTGTAGACATTAGGATTTATATTTTCGTTTAGTTTACATCATTTTTTTTATGAAGGACTGACTCAAGAGTTTAGGCTACTATCTCTACTCTTTCTACTAGATCTAAAAGCCCATGTTTTTTTCCACACCCTTTGATTTATTTCACATTTTGATTTAATTTAGTTGATTTTTTATTATTATATTTATTTAGATTACTATTTTATCAATACCAAAAATATAAAAATACAAAAAACATGTTTCTATTTCAATTAGGCTATTTAATGAGTTTTATTAAATCAATTGAGTTTTACTTAGTTAATCAAAAATATAAAATACATAAAAATGCTCTTTTATTTTTAATTACATTTTATTTAAGTAGACTAATTAAATCATTAACATTGTATATAATTAAACATTTTCTTAAATTAAATTAATTTAGTATTTACAGCAAAATATTAAAATCCACGCAATTCACCAAATTCACCATCCGCAAGCGACACGTGGTCAATATTTAGCCACGTGATGAGGAGACTATATCAGACTCTCCGCTCTCTGTCTTAAGATAGCTAACCAACATCAAACCATTTTTTAACTAACATAACCAAAAACTTAATATTATTTTCGAAAAAAGGATTAAGGAGAATTTCTTTCTAAATTAACTACGAACTGTATCTACGATCACTCAACTTAAAACCCAGACAAGGTTCAAGGATAATTCAAAATCAAGTCTACATAATCCTATAAAAAAACACCAACCAACACTACGAACTACGAATTGGGACTTTGATTCCTCCTAAGAGAATACGTAGGCATACGACTAAAATCATGGCGAGTTCCCGTAATAAAACATTAAAACCCTATTTCTTAAAGATCGTGCTTCTAACCCTAGTATCCTTGTGAACAAGGTAGATTAGGGGTTCCTAACATATTCCCTTAATCTAGACCCGAGTCCAAAAACCTAGAATCTATAATTTTTAGGGTTATTCTTTTATACTCCCTTCCTTAGGATAAAAGTTAAGGGTGGTGACTCTGATTTCAAAATCGGTTACAACACCATGATTTTGATCATTTTAGAAAGCTGAGATAGTAAAGAGTAAGATTGATGTTGAAGATTTATTGTGATGAAGCTTGCAAGCCCTTCAAAATGGAGCATGAAAAATGTGGTGTGTGACTGGTCTTTAGCAAGCGTGCGATACGCCTTGAATGCTTGGCAAAAGTTCAGCTTCATGTCACCTACTTCCCACGACCATATCTTGAAATGTATGGATTATTTTGAGAAAGTTCTTGAAGCAAAGTTGTATATCAAACATGGATCTTGATCTTTGGTGTTGATCACTCATCCAAATAATGAATATTTAAAAGAGAAACATGATAATGAACGTGTGCCCACAAATTGTTTGATAAAACTCCAGGCCTAGCACACACGCATGCTAGAAATTTGACATCTCAAGGCTTCAAATCCCAATCATTATATATCTCTCCATAGTTCACCATTTGCTACAATCTTTGAATCAAAGTTGAAGAGGATCCTTTGAAATTTAATTATCATGTCGATGACTTTTTGAATTGAATCCATTTAAATCCTCAAAATTGGCCATGAAGAAATAAGATTTTATGTACAAGCCTTGGAAATTTTACAAAGTGTCAAGATTTTACATGCACCATAACTCTCAAAATAATCTTTTTTTACATGGGATCACATTTAAAAAGTTGTAGATCTCTTTTTTCTCTTTCCAACCATGTAATGTTTGTAATTTTTCAATAAAAAATGAAGAAGTTATGAATTTTTGAAATCCAGCCTTATGAGTTTCCATACTTAGCAAATTTTCAATTTTCACCAAGATACCTTCATGAACAAGTTAACTTCAAAATCCATAATTCTCTTGAATTTCTTCAACCATGGGACATGTGATATTGAAACATGATCATTGACCTCAACTTTGACCTTAAGTCCCATTGGTCAACCGTTCACTTTTGTTGACTTTTTGCTCAGATAACTGTTTTACCCCCAATTGATCAATTGAACCTCTTCCAACAAAAATTGGTGCTCAATCCTTCAATCATAGCTTCTCATGGATATATAGAGAAGCATGTAATCAAGTATTTCCCAAAAAATCAGAGATATCATGTATGAATCAAAAACCCTAATTTTGATCATTTGTTCTTGGAGATAATGATCCAGCTTCAAAACCATAATTCTTAGGAACACGATGAGAATTTCTTTTAATAAAGATGTCTCATATATCAATGAGAGGATATTGATTCATAAATTTGACCCACACAAGCATCAAACACTTCATCTGGCCAAAACCCTAATCTCAAGAGATGAATAAGAGAATAGTGATTCAAAAACTAACACTTACAATTTCAAATTTCTGATGAATCAAAGAGACAGTTGAGATATCCTGAGGTATGAGAAACCCTTTTAGATTGGGTTAGTCAAATATTGAGGGCATGATACCCTTCTTTCACTAATTGTCAACACAACCACCTTTCACAACTTGCAGAGGAACTTGGGAACCAAAATACCTTGATCCTATCACAATGTATGAATGTATATGGTGAAACATAAGCCTTTAAAGTTATAAGAACAAGAGAGTAAATTTTGGAGTGCAACAACCCCCTCTAGATATGCAACGTCGTCTAACAGTATGCAAATTCATGTCAACTCATATGACAAAGGTTTTTGGGAATCCATTCTAAATGGTCCAACACCGGTGACATATGTTATTGATGGTGTTAACGTACCAAAGTCGAAAAACTTATGGGATGAGAAAGATGAGAAAAAATGGTCTTGCAATTTGAAAGAAAAGAACATCATTATATATGCACTCGGTGTAGATGAGTTATATCGCATTTCCCATTGTCAAACCGCAAAGGCTATGTGGGACGCTCTACAAGTGACTTATGAGGGAACTAATGAGGTCAAACAAGCTAGAACTAATACACTTAACCAAGAGTTTGAAATCTTTCGCATGAAGCAAGGGGAAACCATTTCTCAAATGCAAAAGAGGTTCTCTAATCTTACTAATCGTATAAATTTACTAGGCAATCCTATTTCTAATGTTATTGCTACTAACAAGGTGTTGAGATGTCTTACTATAAATTGGAAACCAAAGTTCACCATGATCAAGGAAGCCAATAACCTTGCTACACTCGATCTCACCGTATTGTTTGGTAAGCTAGAAGAGCATGAGCAATAACTCAATTGTTTAGACAAACATGAAAAGAAGCTTGAAAAAAAGAAGAAAGAAAAAGGGGCCGTCAAGAAGGAAGTATTGAAGTCTAAGGCTCTCAAGTCTTCAAGCTCAAAATCCTCAAGGGAAGATCTCTCAAATTGTAGTGACTCTAGTAATGAAGAGAATTCAAATGATAAAGAGATATGATTATTTTTAAAACGATATAATCGATACATTCAAAAGAATGGTGTCAAACACTCAGACAAAAATCTTGTCAAATTTAGAAGACAATCCTTCTCCTCTAAAGATGAAGATAAAAAAAAGGATAATTCAAAGGGTATGTGTTATGAATACGCAAAATCCAGTCATTATAGACTAGATTGTCCTTAACTTGCTAAGAAGAAAGGAAAGGGTCAACGAAACAACAGTAAAAATTCTAGACAAAACTATATTGCTTAGAATAGTGATAGTGAGGTCTCAAGAAATGAAAGCTTAAGTGAGAGTGATGAAGAGGCAAACTATTGTTTCAAGGAAAATCTTTGTCAAGGCAAGAAAAATTATGTAAGTCATTCTAAATACTCAAATGTTGCAAATTTGTCTTTTAATGAGCTAAAGAATCAATTTGAAAATTTACAAAAAGAAACATTATATGCTAACAAAAAGTTGGCCTCCCAAGGAAAAGTTTTTATTTATTTGGAGGCCAAGGTTGAAGAAACAAATACAAATTTTGAAGCATTAAAGAAACTCATTATAAATGGGTCAAATTATGTAAAGGAGGATGAACAATCTGATATATTTGGATGTGAAACATGTCAAATTTGGAAAAAAGAAATGAGTAATCGTAAAACCATACTGAATAAATACATCATCCTACTAACACTATTGCTATTGGATGATTAAAGATTGAAAATCATAAGATATATAACTTGATTAAAGAAAATTCTAATAGCATAAGTGATTCTCATAATAGATTCTTTTGTCACTATAGTTGCAAAAAGGGACACACTATTGAAAGATACAAGTTTAGGTGTTTTTTGGTGCCTAAAGGAAATTTCCAATGGTTGCCCAAAAGCAACATTTATTTAACTCACTCTCAAGGACCCAATGAGAATTGGGTACCTACCATTTTTGTTTGATTTTTATAAGATGAGTGTCTTGATGTTGTGACGGGAAAGTGGATTCTCGATAGTGGATGTTCAAGACACATGATGGGAGACATATCCCTCTTCTCCGACATTATGACGAAGAAGAAAGGGTTTGTATCCTACGCTAATGACAAAAAATGTGCGATTCTTGGAAAAGTGATGGGAAAGGTAGTTATTTTCATGGTGTAAGTGCATCTACAGAAGACATACTCAAAGATATCGATAAAGGAGTTGACCAACCTAACCCGGTAGATGTTGAGAAGGATGAAGATGACAACCTAGAAAAGAAAAATGATGAAAGTCATGAAGAAAATGATGGTCTTCCATATTGGACTGTAGAACCTCCAAGGATCATCCAATCGACAATATTATTGGTGATATCACCAAAGGGGTAACGACTCATTCTAAAATAAGTAATTTTTGTTATCATCATGCATATGTATCGCAAGTTGAACCTAAAAACACTAAGGATTCTTACTTGATGAGCATTGTCTTATGGACATGCAAGAAGAATTAAATTAATTTGAAAGAAATGATGTTTGGGACCTTGTTCCTCGTCCACAAAATCATCAAATTATAGACACTCGATGGGTATTTAGGAATAAGCTTGATGAAAATAGTGTGATAATAAGAAATAAGGCCCGTCTTGTGGCTAAAGTGTATAACCAAGAGGAAGGCATTGACTATGAGGAGACTTGTGCTCCAGTTTCCCGACTTGAGACTATTCGCCTTTTATTAGCATATGCATGTTCTAAGAATTTCTAATTATTTCAAATGGACATAAAAAGTGAATTCCTTAACGATTACATAACTGGAGAAGTGTATGTTTCTCAACCCCCCGGTTTTGAAAATTATGAGTTTCCCAATCATGTGTTTAAGTTAAAATGTGCATTGTATGGTCTTAAATAAGCCACAAGGGCATGGTATGACCGACTTAGTAAGTTTTTGCTTAACCAAGTTTACTCTAGGGGAAATGTAGACACATAACTCTTTATTAAACATCAAGGAAATCATATTTTCTATTTCAAAATTATGTTGATGATATCGTTTTTGGATCAACTAATATGCATCTTGTCAAGGAGTTCTCTAAGCTTATGCAAGGAGAATTTGAGATGAGTCTAATGGAAGAATTAAACTACTTCCTTGGACTACAAATTAAGCAACTTGGTTAAGGAATATTTGTGTGTCAAACAAAGTATTCTGTTGAATTACTCAAAAAAATTGGGATGGACAACGGTAAGGAAATTGAAACAGCTATGGCAACAAATGGAAACTTGGATAAAGATGAAAAGGGTAAGGATGTTAAGGTAAAAATGTATAGAGGTATGAAGTGATATCTCCTTTATGTTACCGCATCTAGGCCAGATATTATGTTTAGTGTTTGTATGTGTGCACGATATTAATCGGTTCCTAAGGAATCACACTTAAAAGCTGTTAAGCGCATTCTTAGATACCTAATTGGTACATCTAAGTTTGTACTTTGGTATTCCAATGGAAATGATTATACCTTGATTGGTTATTTCGGTTCTTATTTTTTCGATTGTAAATTAGATAGGAAAAGCACTAGTGGAACTTGTCACATGTTTTCAAAATCCTTCATAATTTGGCATAGCAAAAAGCAAGTTTCTGTAGCTTTGTCAACAACCAAGGAAAAATATGTGGCAGCCAGTAGTTGTTGTGTCCAAATTCTGTGTCTTAAACAACAACTACTTAACTTTGATATTAAACTCTAAGGTATTCCTATCATGTGCGACAATACTAGTGCCATTAATCTAACCAAAAATTATGTACTACATTCACGCACTAAACATATTGAGATACACCATCACTTCCTTTGTGGCCATGTTGAAAAAGGGGATGTTGTGTTTGAGCATGTTGATAGTAAAAATAAACTTGCCGATGTTTTCACTAGACCACTAGCAACGAAACCTTTTCTCAACATACGTGGGGAATTGGGGATAATCGATATCTGAAATGTTGCCTAACCCTCTACTATTGCTTGTACTCTATAATTTCACTCTAATCTTGTATTTGAGTTCTTTACATCATGTGAGTGCAACTTTGATCTCACTCAAGAGTGGGGTAATATCGTTTCAATTTTTCCTTGAAAGTGAGTTTTTCCTTGATATATGTTAGTAGATACTTCCATAAATGCTTGATATTTTCTCAAATGATGAAAACCATGAATGTTCATTTCCAATTTTTTTATTAATAACCATTGTGTGTTCTTAATCCATACGCTTATAATGACTTCATCTATTAATTCTTTCACATTTGTATATGTTTATTCTTATCATGCGAGCATGTGTTTTTTGTTTATTATTTTGCAATTGTGCTTGAATTATTTGTTTTCTCGATATTTTCAATATATGTTACTTGTTGTCTTGCTTACATGACATATATCTTGTCTTCATTTTTGTTTTAGTAGTAACATATTCGTGTTGCTATGCTAGACACATGTGTGTGCAGCGTCGGGAGTTCCATTATGAAGCATTACTTATCCGTGACGCTACAAAAACAACTTCAAATTATTGTCATATCTTGCTTATTTAGTATATACAATTCACTACATTTGTTGTAATGTTTCTTGCTTGTTAGTTAAAATTTTTCATCATCACACACACACACACACACATATATATATATATATATATATATATATATATATATATATATATATATATATATATATGGAGATATATGTTTGTTGCTCTTCTATGCAAAATAGCCTCAGAATGTTGTATTAGTATTGTTATAGAACTATGTTACTTCTCACGATTTGCTTGCTTTCTTTTTTATATTGTCAAAGGGGAGAAGCATATGCGAGTTGAAGTATGGAAGCACAAAGTTAGGGGGAGCCTAACAAATACAAGTAATACATCGTCGCAAGTTTTCCAATCATCAAAAGGGGGGGGGGGGGGGGGGGGGGGGTATGTGAGTACAAACTTCATCGGTATTTGTTTTGAATAATGTCAAAACTGAGAAAAACTTGCACCTATGACTATTGATTTGTATCCTTATGTCTTGTGGCACTCCTCTGCATTAGAGGTCTTAAAAATCATTAAAAAAATGTCTCAAAATTCATCCAAGTCATTTAAAAAAGCTTTCTGCATGATTTTCCACTGCATGTGTCGACACATCTGTATTTCCGGTCGACACATGTAATGCATTTTTAAAGCTTGTAGATTTTATAAGTCTTAGGCCAACACATGCATGATTCAGGTCGACACATACTGAATCTTTTCTGAAAATTTCAGAAATTCCTATTTTATGTATCGACATATCCATTTTTTCAAGTTGACACATTTGTTATTGTTTTAACGCCTGTAGCTTCTATAACTCTTTGGTCGACACATGCTCCTTTATAGGTCGACACATTTTGTTCAAAAATCACGTATGTGTCGACACATATGATTCTTAGGTCGACACATATTGTTTTAAGTTGGTCAATTTTTTAAATTCTTTTATTCCTAATATATCCTTCTTTACCCTAAAAGTTCCAAACTATAAATACTCTTTCATGCATCATTCTAACTTGTTGAAAACCATAAAATTATCCTATTTCTCTCGTCATCTTCAACCTCCAATCTATGCATACACACTGACATTACATTGTAACGATGCTCCGTTGGGGTGTCATCTAGACGAGGATTGCTAGTGTTCAATTGTGTATTGGGTGGATTTTTGTAGCGGTTTCATCAGGAAATAC